>JAADWA010000242.1:0-36982 GCA_023335935.1 Pythium phragmiticola
CAACAGACAATAGCAGGAAAGCTTCCCCAAGATTTCGCTAGCAACAAATCAGACCCTTCTAGGGGATAGAGGGGGATAGAGAGAGAGAGAGAGCTGCAGATACTAGTAGCGACTGAACGTTCGGTTGTGGCGGGCCGCCACCACCGAAAGTACTATTATACTAGTACTGTAGTAGGAATTTGTTTTTCGGAGCCCCTGTTACACACCCCAGAGTGGTCAACAAAAAACTGCGCAAAGTGGCTTCCCACGGAGCTTTCCATCGGCCCCCCAGAGATCCTGCGCGTGACGGATAATACGGAGTGGAAATGGACTGTACCGGTACTATTATACTGTAGGATTCTATTGGGTGGACACTAAAATGCCAACGTGACTACGTTGCACATACACTCCACTGCGTCGACACGAATACACGTAAACCACGGTACCACCATAAAAGAATATGGTTCCGCGATTCTCTCTAGCGTTATACAAGCAACGGCACTCACTTGCGCCGGGATCGGACCGGCCTGACCGTGGCGTTTCCGCTACTGGTTTCCGTCTGGGGCTTGTCGCCGTCGCTTCCCGTCGAAGCGGTCGAGGCAGTCGAGTCGGTCGTCGAATCGGTCGGCCCGACCTTGTCGACCGTCACGCCGCTGAACATGAGCTTGTCCTGGTGGTTCGGAACCATCTTCGGGTTGGGCGTCGGCGAGTAGAGCAGCATACCAAAGTGGAGCTCGTATTCGGCCGGGATCTTGTCGGTCGCCAACGCCTTTTTGGTCGTGTACACCTTGGCGAGTGGCGCGTCGCCTTCGCTCGCGTAAAAGTCAATGAGTCCCGTGCTCTGGACAGCAATTCCAACGTTGGTCCACGTCTTGTACTTGAACTCGGTCTCGTACTGGAGCGTCCAGCTATCGGCGAGGAACTGGAGCTTGGGCGTCGTCTGGTTAAAGTCAATGTACACGTCCCATTCATGGTACTCCGGGAAGAACGCCTGCCACTGGTACTTGTTCTGGATCACTTCGTCGGCGCGGATGCTTGCTCGGAAGAAGGTGGTGCCCGTCGGGTTGCCCTCGACAAATTGCACGATCTCGGTGCGGCGGAAGTTGTACTTCTCCTTGAAGATGGCGTTGTCGTCCACGGCGACCGTGACGACGCCCGTGTCGCCGTTGTACGCGGGCAAGCGGCCCTCGGGCGCGACCTGGAGGTAGTCGGCCGGGTCGCCCGTGGTGTTGTTGGGGCGCATCTTCATGATATGGAGCAAGTACGTCTTGTCGAACGTCGGCACCGTGAGCGACTGGATGCGGCCGTCGAACGGCAGCGGCTTGTATTTGTTTTGCGCGAGCGTCGAGGGCATCACCGCTAGTAGCAGCGTGGCGGCAACCGTCGCAAGCACAGAGAAGAAGCGCATGGTATTACGAGCAAGAGGAGACTTGGTCGAGGCGAGGAAGATATCAGAGTGAGCGAGTCGGTGGTTGTGGGTGGCGACGGAAAGCAGCGGCGAGAGTCTCGGTGTGCCGCAGGGCCGGAGAGAGAAGAGGCGGTACCAAACGCATCTCTCCGACTTGACGCTCGAGTCCTACGAAGAGAAGTCAAGAGAGACAAAAGAGTCTACAGAGAGAGCATCTATTAATAGTCGGAGTCGTAAGAGTCTTATCGCATACGGTTCGACTTCCTCTGGACACAAGTTTTTTGTTTTGAATTTCAAAGGGATTATTACATCAAAGCCTCTTGCCGCAGCAGACTGCAATCCTTTGGGCAGTGGATAGTGTAGCGTCAATCGAGTGAATACTGTAAAGTAACGGAGTGAGCTGATTGCAGCTGTTTCGAAGAGTACCCAAAGGCTGTTCATTGTATCTTCTATGTAACGAGATACCTCTGATATTTGATATATAAAGATATCGTTCGATCTGATTGAAGCTCATCTATATTGTGCCCTACCATACATAACCAGACTACTATGGACTGCAGATCGAAGCAACAACTCTAGGAACTACAATTAAATCGGAGCAGTAGATTTGAGAAACTAATTAAATCGGAGGGTAAATCGGACTTGGACAGCTTGTTCTCTGGATCTATCCAGAGTTGTTGTTGGTGCTCTCAACATGGATCCAACCACCCCGATCAATAATTACAGTATCCTTCAATATAACATATATCTCAGTTCAATTTGAATTCGATTTGTATTCTCAAGTCTCAGGCTAATTTCATTCAACTCTATTCTGATTGTGGTTGCTTGAATGTCTTCTGTGGTCACGAATTTGAGAGGGTACCCAACCCATTCAGAATCTGGGGCGACCTTCATGCAACCCGCCAAGCATATGACAATCATCAACATCGTGCTGACCGAATCACACGCGAAACTTTGACGCCGCAAAGCGTCAAAGTACTCGCCAGCCTCTCCACACTCCCCATCAAAAGGTAGCAAGCAGTCGAGGGCAAGTGATAGATTGTACCAGTCAGGATCTGGTACAGCTAGAATCCCTAGATCCAGGGCTTCACCGTGCACAGCACGGCACTGTATGTCACTACAGTACTTCTAACTGTTGTCTCCGATATATTATAGATCAGCTACCCCCAGTGACCAAACTCCATACAAGAGCCCCAGTCGGAGTCAGACAGGGGCCCTTCTATGGAGCGGTTGTATGAGGCAGAGTCAAATTCTGACTCACATTAGCAGACTCTGAGGTGGTTGATGGACACGGCAGGACGTCACGCTAAGAAACACTACTGTGACACATGATTCTCAAGCATTCTGCGGGAGATCCAGAGCCTCTGGCGGAACGAGGAATGCGGTCCCGGGGCAAACACCACACACGAGAGAAGTTGTGTACGCGTCCCCGAGGACAGTAGAGATATATAGTAAAGTTCTTGGCATGCACTGACCCATTCTTACTAGGATACATTCATTGCGGTCAATAGACTTAATTGCATCATCATCATCTGACCCGCTGTGGCCCCGAAGATGTTCTCATTGATGCCCCAGGCAAGAGCTCTGGACTCGAGCATCGTGGGAAAGGAATTCCAAATGGACGCCTACCATCGTGATGGCTGGCCGCTGGCGGATGCTTCTTCTTATATCGATACCTCGATATAATACTGTATACAACGACATGCTACTTTACGTGCTCGTACGTTAGTTGATAATGTGAGTTCAGATTATAATAGAGCGGCTAGTCAGCAAACACGTCCAGCGATCCCATGGCAAGTGCTGTGCTCTTCGGTCCGAAGGTCAGAAGGAACAAGTAAGAATATGATTGCGGGGGTGGTTGACTTCTGCTTTGCACTCTACGGTACGGTCACTCTAGATATCTCTGCACTGCATTCTACGGAGTACCAAGCAGAAATCTCAATACGGTGATCATGATGATGATAATGATGATGATGAGGTATATTAAGTTACATAGGAATGAACTAAAAATCTCAATATGGTGACAGAGTCTCTATGATACCAGAGCAAGTTGAGTAAGGTTTACTTCGGTGCTAACACTCTTTGTGGCCGTCTGTCTCTGTCCCGCAATGAACGAACCGACACCGACGACGTCATACCCTCCCCTATCAAAGGCGTAATGAAGCTGAGTTACGACCACGCGTCAGAGGCTATCTTGAGACAAAATCAAACCGATGAGGACCAATGTCCGAGAGTCCTTGCCGACGCGGTCGTCGTACGAGCGAACACCACCTGCAGTGCCTCAGTTGGATGTGTGTTTGGTGTATTACTTACTAAGTGCCCGATAACCCCTCAGCCATGAGCGCCGTTGACCGGAACTATGCTGCCTCAAATGTCTAGAGTGACGTCATACGAATAGCGGTGCGCGACCAACAGCGAGTGTTGCGTCACAATACTCCCGGTCGCCAAGATAATGTCATCCCGATACAACCCAACGCACTGTTCCCCAGAGGCCACACGGATGTCTGTTTTTTGCAGTGATGGACCAGTTCATAGAGATCCTCGTCGACGAGAATGCTTGCGGCGCGTTCTGTTGGAGTATGGATCATTCACGAGCACCGAAAGTTACTGTGCCCCAAATAATGCTCAAGAAGCGCTGATGACCGAGCACAATCCCCAACTATGGGGTGCGCACATGTCGATGAGGCGATTTGCGAGGCCGAAGCAGCAGGGAAGGAGTCAGCGGAGAAGAAGAACGGATAGGACTAATCATCAAGGCGTGATGATCATGTTGCATATTGCCATGCATCGCTTATAGTGGACAACACATATTCCTCCAATGGTGATCGTCCATTTGATGTGCCACTTTGAACTGACACACGGAGAAATACCCCACCACCATCAATCATCTCACGATATTTGTCAAACATTGAATTAGCGTGTGGTTAGGGTCTCTGCACATTGGTGTCAGATTATAAGCGATGCATGCCAGTTATTGCGAGGACAAGACGCAACGCTGGCCACGAGATTTCGATAACAACAATCCGTAGCCTTCTACTGTAGGAGTGCGAGAGGCAATGGCAGCTTTGTCAAGCTACAACTATGGTGGCGCAATGCCTGCACATGGACAGGCCTGACGAATCATGGCTTGGCTATGCACAACCAGAAACTCCGCATGCACATAGCCGAGCCAAGTACGCTACTTGGCGAAACACGAGGAAACTGGGGAGCTCCCCCAACGGTTTTCGTTGAGAAGCCAATCGGAACGCTCACAAGTACCAGAGGGCTGATGATTTACTGTGCCTTGACTGGATTGTAATACGGTATAGCCAGGGGAAACAGAAAGGTGCCAGGCGTGGAACTGAAGAAGTCGTTATAAATGTGATCAAAACGTTTGAGCTGTGATTGTGCGTACGACCCCAACGTCCAAAATGGGTATCCGCCAGGCTGCAAGCAAGAATGCAACGAGGAGGCACTTCAGGAACTTGCTTTCGATGACGGAAACATGAAATATGCTGCATGGACACAGAGTTATCTTTACTCTTGGGGAGCGAATAAGGGCACTATGGACTCGCTCGCGACACTGAACTATACTGTTATAATACCACACGCTTACAAAATCCGAACGTGTGACATACACCACTGATGGCATTTATTCGCTCGTGTTCAAGTGGATGAATATACTGCACACACGTGAGGAGGACCCTGCGCTGGGAAGCGACCCTGTCTCTTTCTCTATGATACACTAGATAAAGTCTACTGTTGGATTTGCCCATCACCGAAGCAAAGATGGTTCCCCGACCGTCTCAACAAGCTTTTGACTGGTGAGTCACCAGCAGAGACTTCCACCAGTGGCAAACAACAAGCCAAATCCTCATGCCCTATGCATATTCATAGCTACAGCCATCACTCGAACTGAGTATGTGGGACACCACGCAAAAGATGAAAGTGGTTTACTTTGCCGGCCCTGGAAGCAAGACACACACACCAAAGGCAGTCACGTGGGAGGACGGCTTCTTCAGCGTAAAAAAAAGATTAAAAAAGAGCTTAGGTGCGACGGAACAACACGGAGCTGCTGGCGATGACGGCAGTCCCCGGCAGAACTGGTGGTCGTCGGAGCCCGAAGTACGAGAGTACAACGGGTGTCGAGGCGTCGCCCTCCTAGAGTGATGGATGTGAAAGCGTCGCAAGAGAGTAGCGCACTGGCGACAACTGCGTGACGCACTGCCATCACTTTCTCTCTCTCGCCTAATGTCCTGTCCCATTCGCCAGTCACTGGATCATCCAGTGCTTCAGTCACAGACAAGCGGCGAGTCTCATTCCAGTCTGGACGTGACTTGTCTTCGATGAAGCATCTTATTCCCACTCTGCACCAAGATGTTTGCTGCGAGAGACTGGAGAGCAGCAACAAAGAGGACGCAGCTTATTGCTCACACTGTCTTCAAGTGGATATCCGTGGCGAGGAGACCACGTTGCATCAAGGTGCTGGAAGACCGAATCGGCTTGAATTCTTACGGGGACATCAAGGAAGAGGACGGGAATGTTCACTGGAACTTTGGAAATCCAGAGAACCGGCCTGCCAACAGTCACGCCATTCCACCAGATGGCCAATCAGAGCCTCAACCCTATCCCTGTCGTTCCATTGTGTTGAAGATACTGCTAACGATTGACCTCTATCTTCGTATATCTCACTTGAATGTAGTATGTTTGTCTGAACTTTTTGCACAATTGCACGACACTATATTCAATATTAGAGGTTCCTCTGGTTTGCTTCAACCGTCCTGAACTGACTCGGTGGTGCAACCCGACAACGCGACGCTGGACTGAGTGTGCAACCACCACGTGTTTTTGGATTGGCCTCCATCGAATACTCATGGGGAGCTACATACAGTACCGGTACCATGATCTGTGGTCCCGTCCGTCTCCCCTCCTGCTGGCGCGCGAGTGGGGGCGTCACTCGCGATTTCTCCAGCCCAAAACGGACGACTGAATTCGCTACGGCTTCACGACGGATCTCGGCATCACAACCGAGAACGCGTATCACCCCTAGAGACCCAAGCACAGAGAGAGATGTGGACTGCTGTGAAGAAGACGCTGGCGCTTGTTGCGCTGGGCGCGATGCTCGACGCCGCGAGCGCTATCAAGGTCGAGCTCACCAACATGTGCGCCGAGGAGTTCGACCTTTCGCACCTTGGCGCCGGTAGCATCATCAGCGTGGAGAAGTTCATCCCGGGCAGCTCCAAGACTAAGGAGCTCCCGATGGGATCCCCCAGCCAGCTCTTCAAGGCCGGCACGGGTGCCCAGGCGACACGTACGAGTTTCGATCTGTGGGAATTGCTGTTGTCATGGATTTTAACTGTGTACTCTGCGTGACTATATACAGTGGCGGAGATCACGGTGATGGGCGGCAAGGTCTGGCTCGACATTAGCATCATCCCCACGGGCAAAGTCGGGGTACGTTCATCAGTAAACCTCCATACGTCCCCCTCGTGAGTTTCCTAACGAGTATATCTTCCTGTGCTGTAGCCCGGATTCTGCTCCACCTTCGACGAGTGCAAGCGCGTCACTGGTGGCCACAGCTACAACGTCCCGATGCAGCTCCTCCCGTCCGTGGGCTCGAGCAGCAAGTTTCCGACGTGCCAGACCATCACGTGCATGAGCGACGGCTGCACCGAAGCATACCTCTTCCCCAAGGACGACACCAAGACCAAGGTTTGCCCCGGCGACACCGATGTGAAGGTGATCTTCTGCCCGGGCGGACCTGGTGGCAAGACGCCAGAACCGACCACGCCAGCGCCGACGACGCCCGCGCCCACGACCCCGGCGCCGACCACACCAGCCCCCACGACGCCGGAGCCGACCACGCCCGCGCCGACCACGCCTGCGCCGGCCGCCACGGAAAACAGCGAGCTCTCTTCGGTGGGCGGTGGTTTCCTCGGCGGCAGCGCGGCCGGCAACTCTACGGCCAGCAACGAAGACCGCAGCCTCGACGCCGGAGCGGCGACTCCCGCGCCAGCGCCAGCGCCCGTGGCCGATGTCACGCCGGCGCCGGCGACCGTGATCGGTGCGCCCGAGGTGGCTGTGCAGGAAGTGAACAACAAGTCGGGCACCAGCAGTTCAGGCGGTGGTGCCGGTTTGTACGTGATGCTGGTGGGCGCTGCTGCCATGGTCGCCGGTTCGGTCATCTTTGTGATCCGCAAGAAGAAGAAGGCGCTCGAGGCGCTCGATGAGAAGACGCCTCGCCCGGAAACGACCCGTGCCACGGGTGCCTACATGCTCACGACGCCGCAGGAGTCCACGGTGCTCTAGAGCAGCACTGTTCGTCAAGGTGTTGTCCGTGCCCTCAGCCTTCATGTAGAAAAAAAAAAGAGACTCCATTTTTGCCTTTTATATCTCATCAGTATCGACAGCGCCTAATCCAGTACATTGGACAGTTTTGACTCATATGTACTGATATAATATGGTGTTTCGGACTTGAATTGCGTGCAATTCATTTCGTGACCGGGTCTGAATTGACGTTCGACCTCGGAACCAACCAAATGAATCGGTGGTGGAACTGAAGAGCCACGGACCGACCGACCCACATCAAAAAGCTCCAACGGGTTCAATCGATCCCAGGACGGCGCCTACTACCACAGCAGCAGGAGCGGTCTCCACGGCACCATGCGCATCTACTCGTGCTACTTCTGCTCGAGCCCCGTGTACCCGGGCCACGGCATCACGTTCGTGCGAAACGACAGCAAGATTTTCCGCTTCTGCCGGTCCAAGTGCCACAAGAATTTCAACCGCAAGCGCAACCCGCGCAAGGTGAAATGGACCAAGGCGTTCCGCAAGGCTGCGGGCAAGGAGATGGCGCTGGACACGACATTCGACTTTGAGAAGCAGCGCCACCGCGCGGTCAAGTACGACCGCGAGCTCATGGGCGCGACCATCCACGCCATCGAGCGCGTGCAGCAGATCAAGGAGAAACGCGAGGCGCAGTTCTACAAGAACCGCATGAAGGCCAGCAGCGGCTTCCAGAAGGAGCGCGACCTCAAGGAGATCGAGCAGAACATCGAGCTCATCGAGCCGGCGGCCGCCGCGCTCAAGGACAAGGCGCAGCTCAACGTGGCCGCGTCGTCGGAGAAGAACGCCGCCCACGAAAGCGGCCCGTCGTCGATGGTGCTCGACCAGTAACTTATGCCGTCCCTCTCCTCCAACACCACCTTTTGTTCATTTTTCATTTTTCTTCCATCTCTCCACTGCGTTTGACATCAATAGAAGTCCCCTTTGTCATCCCAGCATTATCATCCCTTTTTGCCCAGCATCCCTTCACGTCAAGCTTCGAAAGTACCGTAATGACTTCTATATATTATACACTGCGAAAGATGATGACTACGTATTTATTTGGAGAGGTTCGCCGTTTGCACCAGCCATCCCCCCCTTGGAAGGGACCTCCTCACTCGTGGTTGACACTTGGAAGCAGATCGCCCCCTCCTCCTCTCGAGCGGACCGCTACATCGTCGTCGCCGACCTCGCGCCGCTCCTCCTCCTCCTCCGCGCTCCTCCTCTGTGTCCTCTGAAGTAGCTGGTGCACCATGAGCGACAAGCTCACGCGTATCGCGATCGTCAGCACCGACAAGTGCAAGCCGAAAAAGTGCCGTCAGGAATGCAAGAAGTCGTGTCCGGTCGTGCGCATGGGTGCGTATGAATACCCTCGTCCTCCCCTCCTCCTCGATCTATGTATTCTAACGCTCTCCTCCTCCTCCTCTGTCCACGCAGGCAAGCTCTGTATTGAGGTCACGCCCAAGAACAAGGTCGCGTTCATCTCCGAGGAGGTACGCTCGCTCGCTCGTTCCGGAGGTCCAGGTTGGGGCGTCACTATGCCGAGGGACTGACGCATCTCCTCCTCACAGCTCTGCATCGGGTGCGGTATCTGCGTCAAGAAGTGCCCGTTCGAAGCCATCGACATTATCAACTTGCCCAAGGACCTCGCGAGCAACACGACCCACCGCTACGGCGCCAACACGTTCAAGCTCCACCGGCTGCCCATGCCGCGGCCGGGCCAAGTGCTCGGGCTCGTGGGCACGAACGGCATTGGCAAGTCGACGGCGCTGCGCATTCTCGCGGGCAAGCTCAAGCCCAACCTCGGGCGCTTTGACAACCCGCCCGAGTGGCAGGAGATCCTCACGTACTTTCGCGGGTCGGAACTGCAGAACTACTTCACGCGCATCTTGGAGGACAACCTCAATGCCATTACCAAGCCGCAGTACGTCGACAATATCCCCAAGGCCATCAAGGGCAAGGTCCACGAGATCCTCTCGGCCAAGTGCGCCAAGCAGGACAAGCTGCTGCACTTTATGACGGAGCTCGATCTCGTGCACGTGCAGGACCGCGACATTGAGAACCTCTCGGGTGGCGAGCTCCAGCGCTTTGCGATCGCCGTGGTCGCCGTGCAAAAGGCCGACATTTACATGTTTGACGAGCCGTCGTCCTACTTGGACGTGCGCCAGCGGCTCAAGGCCGCGCTCGTGATCCGCTCCATGGTCGAGAGCGACATCAAGTCGTACGTCATTTGCGTCGAGCACGATCTCAGCGTCTTGGACTACCTCTCGGACTTTATCTGCGTGCTCTACGGCCAGCCCAGTGCCTACGGCGTCGTGACCATGCCTTTCAGCGTGCGTGAAGGCATCAACATTTTCTTGGCGGGCTTTGTGCCCACCGAGAACTTGCGGTTCCGCCAGGAAGAGCTCACGTTCAAGGTGGCGCAGACGGCCGACGAGTATGCGAGCAACGACGGCGTGGCCGCCAACACGTTCAACTACCCGGCCATGACCAAGACGCTCTTCTCCAAGAAGAAGGAAGAGACGTTTAAGCTTCACGTGGAGGCCGGCGACTTTACTAACTCGGAGATTATCTGTATGCTTGGCGAGAACGGCACTGGCAAGACGACGTTCATTCGCATGCTCGCCGGTTTGCTCAAGTCGGACGAGATGGAACAGGCCGAGGCCGAGCAGGACGAAGACAAGCTCGACGCCTGTGCGCTGCGCTACGACACGTCCGTGGTGAGCTACAAGCCGCAGAAGATCGCGCCCAAGTTCCAGGGCACTGTGCGTGAACTGCTCCACCGCCGGATCCGCGAGGCCATTATCCACCCGCAGTTCGCGACCGACGTGACCAAGCCGCTGAACCTGGACAATATCATTGACCAGGCCGTGCCCTTTCTCTCGGGTGGTGAACTCCAGCGCGTGGCCATCATCTTGTGTCTCGGAAAGCCCGCCGATATCTACCTCATCGACGAGCCGTCCGCCTACTTGGACTCGGAGCAGCGTATCTTGGCCGCCAAGGTCATTAAGCGGTTCATTCTCCACGCCAAGAAGACGGCGTTTATCGTGGAGCACGATTTCATCATGGCGACGTACCTGGCCGACCGTGTCGTCGTGTACGACGGCAAGCCGGGTATCGAGTGTACGGCCCACACGCCCGAGAACCTGCTCTCGGGCATGAACATGTTCCTCAAGCAGCTCGAGATCACGTTCCGACGGGACCCGACCAACTACCGTCCGCGCATCAACAAGTTCAAGTCGGTCAAGGACGTGGAGCAGAAGTCGACGGGCAACTACTTTTTCATGGACGACTAAGTTGCACGATCACCAGCATAGACAGACGGACGGACGGGAAGACGGGTCGAGTCGGTGGAAGCGATAGGCAGGGAGAGAACGGTCAGTAGGAGCGGAAGAGAGTCGCCGAGTGCTTTGCGCGAGGCGGAAATATATTGACTGCTTTGCAATGATGACTATACTACGGCCGACGGCGGCCGAGGTCCTGAGTGGCGGATGGAAGACCGTGAGTATAGCGGCGCGTGACCAGGCAGCTCTTCGAAGGATCACGCACCTCTTGAATGGTCGCAAACTGCCGGAGCACCTTTTGGAGCTGCTCGGCGGTCAGCTCCACCATGACCTACAGATGATCACGTCAGCTTTCTGCCAAGAGCTACGCAACTGCTCATTCCGTACCGGTCGCTCCCCGCCGTGCTTGTCCGCCAGCACCAACTTGACCGCGACGCTTGGCGTCTGCTGCGCACAAAGCGTGCTGCTCGCCAGCTGCACGCGCACCGAGTAGTCAAACTCACGCAGCTCCATTGTCGTCTGAGCTCTTCGCGGATACGGAGAATACAGCGTGGACCACACCAATCCAGGGGTATTTATGTGGCCCACATTAATGGATGTGTATAAAACATGTCAAATGTGTTTAAAACCCTCTGGGCTCTGTGGCGCTCCGCTGCGCCGCACCATCGGGACAGCGCAAGCAAGGGAGACCTGAGACTCCGGACCGACCTCATGTGGAAGCAGTCGCTCGAGGTCGTGGGCAAGAGCATCCGCTCGCTCGGCCAGTCGCTCGACCGCGTCGGCGTCTCGCTTGAGGGCAAACTCACGTACACGGAGCACCGTACGTCGTAATGCATCGGGACGTGTTCTTATTCCACGAGCTCCAACTGGATCTAATGCCTTTTCTGTGGCTCTCTAGTGAACCCGTCGACGCGTCTCGTGGGGAATGCGGGCCGCACGCCGTCGCCCGCCGCCGGCGTCTTTGTCGCGCCCAACGCGTCCGTGATTGGCGACGTCAAGATCGGCACGGGCAGCTCCGTGTGGTACGGCGCGACCGTGCGCGGCGACGTCAACTACATTACCATTGGCGACCACACCAACATCCAGGACCACGCCGTGGTGCACGTGGCCAAGATCCACAAGGACATTCCGACCAAGATCGGCAACAACGTGACCATCGGCCCGTCGTCCATTGTCCACGCGTGCACGATCGGCGACGACTGCATCATCGGCACGGGCGCCCAAGTGCTGGACGGCGCCGAGGTCGGGAAGCAGTCGATCGTCACGGCCGGCTCGATCGTGACCATGGGCAAGAAGGTGCCGTCGGGCCAGCTCTGGTCGGGCGTGCCCGCGCGGTACCTGCGCGATCTCACGCCCGAGGAGATCGCCTTCATGAAGCAGTGCTCGCTCGAGTACAGCGAGCTCGCGGCGGTCCACGCGCGCGAGTGCGACAAGAGCTTTGACGAGCTCGAGGCCGACCGCGCGCGGCTCAAGGTCTTGCGGGACGTGGGCGAGGCTGGCCTGCCGCAGACCGTCGTGGAAGAGAAGGACACGGGGCTGTTTTTCAAGTACTAACTGCCAGTGGCTTGGAAGCGGGAGTCCAAAGCGACGAATATAAGTGGATTGAAAAAAATTTGGCGTCTAGTGGTGCCTTCTCGTCTCCTCGGAAAGCCGCACGAGTCGGTGGAAAAACTCGGTGAGCAGCGGCGAATGCATTCCGCTTTGCAGCGCCGCGGCAAACGCCTCGCGGTCCGTCATGAGCTGGTGAGAGCAGAAAATTAATTGAGTCAGGCACAAATAATTGGATTCGTTCAGGTTCGGCACGAACCTGATGCACGGCCGCGACGATCGCTGGCGACGTCAGCGCCTCGACAAAGAACGGATCGCCCTGCATGGCGGCCATGAGTGTGCCACTGAACTCGACGCGCTGCAACTGCGCGACTAGTGAATCGTCCGCCTCGGGATCGTTTGCTTCCGACGAGCTCTCTGGCTGCGGCTTGAGCAGCTCCGCTTCCACCGCCTCCACAAACGCAGTGAACGCGTCCATGAACGCGTCGTCGTCGGCGTAAAACAGCAGCATCTCGGGTCCGTCGCCGATCTCGTCCAGTCGGTCGTGCCATTCGTCCCACGGCTGGCTCGGTCTCACCGCCACGTCCATCCACACGGCCCTGTGCTCTACCACGAGCCGCCGCACGCGGTCCTCGAGACTCGTCTCGTCCTTCTCGGGGTTCGGCTTTGCGAGTGCCGCCTGCAGCAGCAGCAGCATGCGCTGGTAGAAAGTGCGGAGCTCCGGATCGGCGAGCTGCTTGGGCAGCACGCTGTGCGGATTCAGACTCATCTCTCGCAGCGCCACCACAATGCGGGTTTGGCTAGTCGCCATCATCCGCTGGATCTCGGGGTCCTTCAGCACACCGTCCAGCAACTGTGGATCCAGACCCGCGCCACCGCCAGGAGTACTTGAGGCCATGAAGACTGCGAGGCCGCTCGAGATGTCGTCAATGGCCTGCTTCTCCTGCTTCTTGGCCGCGATCTTGAGGCGCAGCTCGTGCTCTCGCCCACCAGCGTACTTGCGCAGCGTGCGCTCGACCTTGCGCATACTCTGCGGCCCATAGAGCTCGAGCAGCTCCCGCGTGAGAGAAAGGTGGTCGCGCTGCAGAGCATCGTACCACTTGCGCACGCGGGCCATGCGCACCAGCGCCTGGAGTCGCGTCGCGGCCTCGTACTGGCGCTTGGCGAGAAGCAGCTCAAGCGTCTCGGCCAACTGCAGCGTGCGCACGCGGATGACTGTACCGTCTTCCGACGGCTCCAGCAGTGCGTGGGGAGTGGCTGCGACGTCAAGGACGCCGCGGAGCGAGGCCTCCAGCGATTGACAAAGAGAGGACAGCTCGGTCTCGATGGAGAGACATTGGAACCGCGCCTGGAAGAGGAAGCGGTCCACGGACACTTCGAAGGTCGCGTCGCTGTTTGCTTCCGCGCACGCCGACAGGATTTGCGGGAGCCGGTGGGCGCGTATCTGGCGGTGGAGAAGCTCAGTGTCGACAGACGTCACGCTGGTCCACGCGGCCGAGGCCGTCGCGCGAAAGCAGTGGAGGAAGAGCGGGTCCGTGTTCTGGAGAAGAGCGACTTGGTGTTGGATCTGCGAGCGGAACTGGGTCGTTAGACTGCCAGAGGAGGAGGAGGAGGAGGAGGAGGAAGTGGAAGAACCACTCGTGCCCCCTCCAATCACCTCACGGATGATCGGATCTTGGGTATTCGACGCGAGAATCTGAAGCAGACGCGTCGAGTGGGTGTCCGAGTTCTTTTTGACGAAATCGAACGCGTCGTAGGTCACGACGCCGCGCGAGTGCGGCACGAGGAAGCGCAGCGCGTGCTGTTTGAGCTGCGATGGCTGCGGCGACAGCCTCTGCGTGTTGCGCTGATATAGGTAGCGCACGAAAACATCATTCTTCTTTTGGAGGTCGTCGACGCCCATCGGTCCGTCGCCCTCCTCGCTTTGGTGGAGCACAGTCTGCTCTTCGAGCGTGGCGAAAATGCCCAGCGGGTGCTCAAAGAGAAAGAGCACCGGCTCGTCCTCCACGGCTGTGTCCCCGTGGGCGTTTGAAAGGATCTGATACTTTCGCGCGATCAGCTGCCGTTCGGCGGCCGCGAGTTTCTCGGTCATGTAATTGATACAGAGCTGCTCGAGCGAGTTGCGGTGGTCGCCCGGGAAATCTTCAAAGCCGAAGAGATCAACGAGACTGAGCGTGTGGTGCGGAGCATCCAGCGGAGCTGCCGTGGCGTGGTTAAGCTGCGCGACGACAGAAAGGAACACCGTCTCGTACAAGAGACGAGCCAGTGAGTCTCTCGCGTGGCGCGCCTGGGGCACGCTCAGCTGGACGTCGAACGTCTCGTGCGTCGTCGCCACCATTGAGACGCGGCGCGTGAGCAGCAATGCGGCAAGTGTCTCGACCGAGTCCAGCGCGAGCAGTGCCTGGAGATTCGTCCCAATGGAGCGAGCAGCTGTGTTGGAGGTCTCTCCAACAAACTGGATCGTACTGCCGCCGCTGCCCGCCTCAAAGTCGAGATTCCCGAGCCAGAGCACAGCGGTGAGCACCCGGAAGACCGCTTCCTGATGACTCGCGTCCATGCCGACCGTGTCCATGGCCTCGATGATGTGCTGGAACCGCTCGGCGTCTTTCTTACGGCTCCACTCGGTCTCTCTTTCGCTAGACGTGCTGAGACCTTGCAGGTACCTGAACGATCCACTCGTGCACGCGTCCAGACACAGCGTCTTGGCCAGCGCCGAGTGTTGGTCCGCAGCATTGAGCCCGTGGACCAACGCATAGAGCACGTGGAAGTTCCGCTGGTCGGACGAGGAGCAGCCGCTCGTGACGCGGGACTTTTCCAAGAGAAACGGGCGGATCGTACACCCCCACACTTGGTACTGCGCCGGGTGCCGCCCAAACGCCACGTGGAGCTCAATGCGCTTGGCGTACCGAGACGAGTTTCCATTAAGCGGCGTCGCTGCGTGGGCAAACGCCTCGAGGAGAAGATTCGAGTCCAAGACGGCGCTGAGCTTGTGGGCGGCCTGCGGGTTCTTGAGGTAAATGCGCAGCTGCTCTTCGTCTTCGAGCCGCTGGAGCGTCTCGTAAAAGCCGAAAAAGAGACCGTCGACGTGGACTTGCGGCAGCCGCTTGCTCTTGCTCACTTGCGTCATGTCGGTCCACTTGGCCGGCGTGAGATCGAGCAGCACGACCTCATAGTCGGTGATGCCCTTGGCGTGGAGCAGCGCGAGCGTGCGGGTCTCTTCGTTCCGCATCTGGAACGTGCTCTTGGTCGAGCTCGTGTACAGCACGACCCTGGTAGAAGCTTGGGACGGCTGCGCTGTCAGCACGGCGTACTTGAGCAGCTCCTTGGCGAGCTCCGTCTTGCCACTACCGCTGTCGCCGGCCAGCACCATGGCCACGCGAGCCTGTGTGGGCTGATAGAAGAGACGGAACAGCGCCTGCTTGGCCATGGCGAATGGATGCGGCGCGAGCTGCGTCTGCGCGAACGGCGTCTGCGCGTACGTGAGCACGACGTGCTCGTCGTAGATGGACGTGAACTTGGTCGTTTTGAGCATGCGGTTGGGGTTCACAAAGAGCAGCGTGTGGTGGGCCACGTACGCGTAGATCTGGCTCTGCGTGAAGCGATCGCTGAGCGTCTGCGTGATGCCAAGGGACTCACTCGCGACTGGCGAATCCACGAGATCGTCGCCCATCGCGCGGTCCCATCGCCACGGTCTCTGCTGGTGGCCCTCTTCTTCCAGGTACAGGTGCGCGTATTTAGCGAGTGTCGCTGACCGCGGCGACAGCGGCGCGTCATCGACGGTGGACGTTTCAGAGGATGGCGGTAGAGGCGCCAGCCGCTCGAAGGTCGAGAGATAGCTGTAGATGGTTGGACACCGCACGCGGCCGACCGCGGCGGTGGCCCCGCTTTGCACGGACGACCAGTGGAGAGACAGCGGCACGAGCGGCAGAAAAGCAAGATCTGCCGACGCCGTGGACCGCTCGCGCCGCGCCAGCAGCTTTTGCTGGTTCGCGGGCACTTCTTCGAACGCGTACTGGAGCGCCTTGGCGGCCTGGAGCACGGACAGCTCCTGGCCGTCGGGTGGCGGAGGCTGAAACGAGGCCTGGTGGTCGGCGAGCGTGATGCTGTGGACCAGCATGTCGTACTGCTCACAGGACCACGTAGCGGGATCGCCCCAGTCGTGCTGGATCTCGGCGACGAGCGACTGCAAGAGCACGAGCTCGTGGAAGACCTGGAACGACGCGCGCAGGTCGGCGACGGAACCTGTCGCAGACAGGTTAGCACTCGGCTGCTGACGCAGCACCGTCGAGAGCAGCGTGGCGTCGCGTACGCGGAGCATGGTGAGCGTGCGCGTGAGCTGCCGCTCGCGCTCGGCGTCGCGCGCGGTCTGTGCGGCCGACGTCGTGGTGAGCGGATCCTACGACACATAGAATCGATAGTACTTAATTGAATTGGGTGGGGTCGAATCATAAGTAGCGTGTGCATCATGACGAGACGTACCCTTGCGGCTGCGCGTAATGCATCAATCCATTCCTGGCGCTCGTCAGGCGACGACGCTATACCACAAAATAAGACGCCAAATAAGAAACTGAGATCTCAAGAATCGAATAGCTCACCAAGGAGCAGCCGAAGAGCGCACCTCGTAGTTCGAGTTTATACGGTTTCCCGTCGGGCCCATGGAGCTTTTGGAGAAGAAACCAGTGGCGCGACGTCGCAATGGGCGTGATGAGATCACTCGGCGAGAGCTCAATCACGCCACGCAGATGACGCGCTTTGATCCCAGGCGTCCTAGGCGATGACAGCGCCGTGGGTGATGATGGCGCGTCAGTCGACGCCGCATGCGACTGCTTGGCGCGAAAGTAGCTGAGCAATCGCGGCCGCAGCTCAAAGAACCGCTCCTTGGTCGTGGGCAGGCGGTGGCCTTTCTTGAGCAAAAAGCCCTGGCGCAGCACGCCGTCGTCTGTAGCAGTGGGTGGTGGAGATGCAGCCGTGGCAGTGGCCTTGGCGCCGTGGAAGCGCAAGTGGCGCCAGCGACTGGGCTTGGGCGGCGCGGCAGTTGGCTCCATCGCGATTTCGAAGTTCTTCGGATTTTTGTTGGGAACTCGTGGAGGTCCGTCGTGTGGTCCACACTGAATAGATGCTCATCTTCTCGTTGATCCCAAGGAATGGAATCTCTCTCCTCCTGTAAAGATACAGCAGAGTAACGGCGCTTACACAGAGTATGTAGTGATGGGAGAGAGGACACTGACCGGAAACCCCATGTTCGACAGCAAACGAATTTGCCATGCATGTAGCCATCTGAGACCATGAATGGGTGCTGTATTTAGAGCGCATACTGTACACCTGATGTTCCCCAATACTCGATGCGCAAACCCTCTGTGACCACCTTTTTGCCCATCGCATCCATCTCAATTGAGATGGAATGGTCGTCAACTGACTCGCAACCGCAAGAACATTTTTTTTCGAATGCTATTCGTTGGTCACGCACTTGAACTTGGCGTTGGATTTCCAACGAAACACTTGAGAAAGTCGTCTTCCCGACGTTTCGCCTGGCGACGAATGTCGACGGCTCTTCAAGATGACTATTGATTGGATAAAAGTTCATATATAACTATATCATTGGCTGAAATGTCTCCACTCTCCAGCGTCGACGTCGCCTTCCAATCACTACGTACTTGCGTCAGCGTCATTTCGATCGCATCCGTACTGTCGGGATCTCGCGCATTCTCCTTCCCCATTCTTCATCTCTGTCTGTATGGAGGCGCACTGCGAGGCCTCGTCACTCGGCGCGTCCGACGCCGACGTCGTCGCGTATGGCGACACGCGCATCGAGCACGAACCATCACTTGCAGTCGTCACGGCCAAGAACTTCGTGAGCGGTATCGTTGGCGGCGGCTGCGAAGCCATCGTCGGGTACCCGCTAGAGACTGTCAAGGCGCGAATGCAGACGCAGCAGGGCACAACCGGTCCTATTGATTGTCTCCGCCAAACGATGCGCGAAGGCGGTGTGGGCGCGCTCTACCGCGGCGCGTCGCCGCAGATTCTGCGCTCGGCCATCAGGTGCGTTTTGTTGGATTTTGTTTGTTTTGTTGGCTTCTGTTGGATAGCGAAGTGACAAATTGTGTGTGTGATGATCTCGTCGCAGTGCATCGGTGCTCTTTGGATTGATGGGCCAATACCGGTACTTTTACTCGACGTATCTCTTCGACGAGAAGCCTCGCTGGTCGCTGGTCGCGGCCGCAACGTCTACGGGCTTCACGGAGTCGCTGCTGTACACACCGTTTGAGGTCATCAAAGTGCGCATGCAAACGCAACACAACACGCGGTTAAGCAACTGGCAGTGCGTCCAGCAAGTGTACGGCCAGAACGGCTTTCGTGGACTCTACCGCGGACTCGTGCCGTTTGCCCAGCGCGAAATGATGGGCAACACGGCCTACTTTATGGCCTACGAAACCGGCAAGCAGTTTCTGCTCGACAAGTTTGTCCACGCATACCCGCATCTCACGCCCGAGCAGCGGCACGCACGCACGTACCAGTCGATTGCCGTAGCCGGAGGCTATGCCGGCTTCATGTACTGGCTTGTCGTGTTTCCCGTGGACACGATCAAGTCCGTCATGCAAGCCGACCGGCTCGACAAACCGCGGTACCGGGGAGTCGCAGACTGCGCGTCGCAGCTCTACAAGGAAGGCGGTGTACCGCGCTTCTTCCGCGGCATCTCGCCTTCGCTCGTTCGAGCATTCCCCGCCAACGCCATTACGTTTGTGGCATTTGAAACGTGTCTGAGCTTTCTGAATCAGCACTTTTGATTGATGCCACGTTTCTGACACGACTATCAGCACTCAATACGCCATGGCATTTTCGGCCACCGCATACAGTACACGAAACAGTTTTTTTCTTTTAGACCCTCTCTTTTAGACACTCTTGTCTTAGACCCATCAATCAATCAATAGAGCACGAGCTTCAGTTTTTGCTGGTTGAGCCGTGGGAGAAAGTGGAACTGGAGCAAATCCATCATGTCCTTGGCCGTGTCGTTGAGCTGTAGCACGGTAAGCGACTTTTTGTCTTTTTCCATGTCGATAATCACGTGGCGCGTGTGCTCGAGCGAAAGCGCCTTGATCTCGAGCAGTGCCTTGACCCGTCCAGGTGTACCCACAGCGATGGGGAGAAACATGCGTTCGAGTTGGTCGGCTTGATCCTGGATCTTCATGTGCTTGGCAAAGAGCTTGGCCACCTTGCACTGGAACGAGCCAAAGTGCTTAAGAAGCTCGACCGCACGCAGCGCCGACGCGCTGATGATGAGGAAGCGCGGGCTCTTGTCGTAGCGCCAGTCTTTGTTGCGGAAGTCCTTTTTCCATGATGGTTGCAGGTGGCGCATGTAGAGACCAAGGTTGGGAAGCGTGTGCTTGCCCAGACCCGCCGGCGCGTCAAAGTGACTCTCTAAAAAAACAAAGAAACTAAGAGGTCAGTTCTTGTTGATCGAAAACTAGCAGATCTACTACGCTACCGTTGAGTCCCTCGGCCAATTCAAGCGTGGTCATTTGGCCGCCGCGGTTCTTGGTATACACGTCATTGACGATTTTGAAATGCTCGGCTGCCGTCATCTTGTGCAGTCCCTTGCTTGGTTTCTGACAAACACAACAGCATTCCACCGGCAATCGTTTAGACCCGTCCCCACAAATCAAAAGAAAAAGAAAATAACGCACCTCCATGGGTTTCTGCTTCTTAGACTTGGGCGCCTTGCTTTCATCGTCCTCAGCTTTGCCGTCCATCGTTTCGTCCCCATCTGCTTCGCCATCGTCATCGCGGCCGCGCTTCATGACGCCTACGAGCTCGCCATCGTCGTCGTCGAGCTCGTCATCGCTGCCGAGTGACACGACATCATCATCGTCCGGCGCAATCTCCACGTCCTCATCCTCCCAGTTCTGCTCCAGCTCATCGTCATTGAGCATGCGCGGTTCGGATGCGTCCACCGCCTTCGCCATCCCCTTGGACCCTTTGGTCTTTTTCGCCATCTTTCGTTTAGACCTGGGGCACGTCGCTTCAACACACCCGTGGTTGCTGCAGCCAATCATCCGCCCGCCACACCTACCCCTAGTGGATCCACTACTCATCCAATTAGGTTAGCCTCGTTGTCTTGTTGTCGTGGGCTAATACAAACGAATTATACTCGCCAGCTCCATCACAGACGAGAATGGGAACTCTCTCCCAAAATCCCAAATGCTGTGAAGATCATTAGTGCTTGGAGTACTTTCTTGTAGTAGCACACATGGAGATCACACTGCCAACCTTCTGGGTGGGTGCGTTAACCTATTGTCGGATTCTAGACAGCACTAATCACCCATCTAATGAAACCACAAAACCTCTCTTGTTGTATGTACCTCCGTGCGTTCAGGGGTGGGAGAAAATATGAATGGCCTTCTTACAAAAGTACTACGCTGTAACAGGATCATCTATCGCTCGGACGCGCCGCGCGTCTTCCGGCCCTGCTTGTTTCCCTCGAGGAGATCGTCCAGCGTGAGCGCTGGGCCCAGGTCTACCGACTGCCGCAAGTCG
This sequence comes from Pythium phragmiticola, assembly GCA_023335935.1. Taxonomy (NCBI): domain Eukaryota; phylum Oomycota; class Peronosporomycetes; order Pythiales; family Pythiaceae; genus Pythium; species Pythium phragmiticola. The sequence continues at coordinate 21,055 of JAADWA010000242.1, forward strand.
TCAAACGTGAGCTCGGTCGAGACACGCCACTGCGCCGAGTCCTCGATGGACTCGGGCGGCATGAGCCGCGGTTCCCGCGCCGATGCGGCGTACGGGTTAATGGTCGACGCCATGTTGTTTTCCATGTTCTGGTTCGGTGCGTTCTGCATGGGTCGGTTCGACGACGGTGGGTGATGGTGGCCTGTCATCTCGCCTTCGTTCTTGTACTTCTTGGACACACGCGCCGGCTGCTGGGACGGCATCTCTAGGTAGAGTCCGTGGTGGCGCATGGACGCCGGGTTGCTCGCGTCCACGATGTGGTCGTCACTGGCTAGACTCGGGTCTGGGGCTTCGCTCCTTGGATGACCACGCGAGCTCACCTGGCCAACGTAGGGGAGTGGCGCCTGCGCCTTGGCCTTGGCGGCGCGGCGGCTCTCGGCAAGCATGCTCTGCTGCGGCTGCGCAGTGGCCGAGAGAAAGCCGCCGCTGCTGCTTCCACCACTGTTGGCGGTGCCGTTTTTCCGGCCGACTTGGGACATCATGAGCATTTCATTGTTGCTGAGCATGGCAAACTCGTCGTCCATGTCGGTCGTGCTCGTGGCTTCGGCGCGCGTGCGACGTTCGTCCGGCCCTTTGCGGACATCGGGCGTAATCGGCATGAGCTCCTTCTTGTTCTTGCGGATCATGACGAACCCAACAGCTACGAGCGCGACCGCGACCATGCCGCACACAAACATAATGCCGATCACCTGCGTCGACATGCCCGAGCTATTGGTGGAAGCGCCAGTGGTCTTGTCCTTTTCGCTCTGGCTCGAGCCCGACTCGTTGCGCACGGGCATGAGCGTCGGACGGTCCGAGATGATGATGGTCTTGAACATGGCAAAGTCGAGCCGCGACTGTTCCGCGTTATCTCCTCCGGGCAGGACGACGTGGGCCACAAGCCGCACACTGCCCGCCGACGTGAACGCGATCTTGTCGGTTGAGAAAGTCGCCACGCCGTCGGAAAAGTTGGCCGGTTTGTTGGCGACGTTCGAGGTCAGCGTCGTGTTGCCCAGGACCGGATCGCAGTCGGGCTGGGTGGCGGCACACGACTCGACGCGCGAGAACAAGACCTCGAACGGCTTTTGCGAGATGCGGTCCTGCGCGGCGTAGAGCTGCTGGACGTTAAAGGTATTGTTCACGAAGCCGTCTGTCGAGTTGCGGCGCAGCGTCGCGGTCCACGTCGCCTGGATCGACTCGCCCACGATGTACGAGTCCTTGTTCAGACTCAGCGACAGAGCAAGCGGGCATTCGTCCTGCTTGGCCTCTTGGACTTGGACCGAGTCGGCTTTGATGTAGCTCGCATACGCGGAGGCGCCGACTTGCCAGCAGTAGGTGACGCCGTCCGTACGCGGCGGCACCGCGGCTGCGACAAGAGACCCAGAGGGCAATCGCGCCGCCAATACGCCGACGAGACACGCGCCCAGGGACGACGCCCACCGCCGTCGCGCGCGCGGGCGCTTGCTCTCGATCGCAGGAGACTGAGTCGAAGAAGAGGACGCCGTCGCCATCGGGAGCTGCTGGCGCACTCGTCGTCGCGATCGGAGCTGCTCGTGTGGAGCCGCCATTTCTATGCCGAGGACTAAAATGCGTGGAACGAAATGAATAAATGGCCTTCCCCCTATCGGTGTCGGGACGAATCTGCTCTGGACTGCTGTGCTCTACTCAACCCTGGCCCGAACTGCTGTCGCGAGCTGATGTCGCGAGCGAGCGAGTGAAATAGGGGGAGGGGACGGTGGGGGGACTGTCTGTCTGACTGTCGGGCCCCGCAATCAGCGAGCAAAGGAACTGTACAGAAACAGCAGTGAAGCGTCGCGTCGTCGTGACGGTGGGCTCGCGGTCGAAAACGACAAAAGCGGGGCGGGCTGAAGACGGCAGGCTCAACTTGTGCGGGAGGATTGGGTCGTGGATGATGCACACTGGATGTGCCAAGCGGATGGATGTACACTGTATTCTTGACAACAACTGACGGTGGCAGCAGCTTTGGGCTCTCAGCGTCGAAATTTTTTGGTTTTGGTTTTGGAATGAGCTCCGGGCCTGAGTCCGGCTGGCTCAGAATCTGTTGATGCGACGATAACATTGTGCAGTGCGCCAAAAAATGCTCGTATTCGTTACTACTGTTATTACTATTGGCACTGTAGCCAGTCAGGGTGAAAACGCGCAGCACATGGGAGCATAACACGAATCAGGGGTCGGGGAACACACCCACCAGCCTATAAACGCGTAAAAATGATGTACTGTACCAAAACAAACAGAATAGAGGATTCTAAATTTCTTTGTACCTCATGGTCACAATAAACTTACAATCACAGTGCGTAATGTGTTCACAACTCATCAAATATTGGACAACATTTTGCCAACTTGTTGGCAACTACAAACCAATCTTTAATGTGCTGCCGAAGTTCAGCAAAGGAAAGCCATGTGTGTAATACCCACTTGCTCTCTTGCTCGCTCTGGCACATACAGTTACGATAAGAGACTACTCCAAGCTGGCCATCAGAAGGCTGGAAATTCCAACAAGTTGAAGGATACTTGACGGACCTCGCTTCTGAAAGATGGCGTTCCTGTACGACTGACTTCAAACACGCAACGACGGCACTCCTCCATTGATTCCTTCAAGATATCCTCAGATACCCCACTCAGGAATTTCAAACGATTGGCGTTCACCACATACTGCATCTGGGCACCAGCCAAATGACCCAGTCTGGTCCAGACTCTGGAGTCTAGAGTATGCGGTGGGTCTGGGCCAGAACCAAATGACTCCGCTATGGAGTCCAGTGCCTACAGTGAGTCATGGGCCCAGACGCTGGCGTCAAGACAGGAGTTGGCTAGCAACAGATGGGACCAACGCTGAAGGCGATCCGGCTTCTCGATGGCAATTCGACTTTCTATTGGCATAAGTGTCGAAGTTCGACACTTATGCCAATAGAAAGTCGAATGTGGTTGCCGCCAACTGAATTGTCCAATCGAATGCTGTCTCAATACAGTACAGACTCCCGTCCCCCGAACCTACTTCAACGAGATTGAACATATCAATCGATCTCACGAGTCAACCAAGTATGTATTGCGGTTCGAGATCCATCAATCTAGCGTCTTTCCATTTTTTCATTCTCCCATTGAAGAGCTGTCAGCTTATCATTATCGCTGGATCTGAGAGCGAGTGGCGCATGACAATCTCGACACCAGCGGTACTCTGGGATCTCTGGACTCTTTGCGATGGATTCTTCTCGTCGCGTGCAGCAATAGTCAGTCGCTCGCAGGACCCAATACTGTAGTACAGTACATGGGCAACACGCACGCCACTGTTCAGATATATGAGTCACATCATATGACGCCCATGTATTTTACCGCCCGTTGTGCGATCGGATATGTGTCCACTGACGACGGCCATCAATATATAAACAGTCCCTTGGCGCTGCTCTCTTTACAGTTCGATGTCGCTGTCGACGCGCTTCTTGCGCGTGCCCTGGGAATTGTTCAGCGATGCCTGCCCAAAGTACGCTGACGCCGACATATCCGGCTGGTGCATCGAGCTCGTAAACTGCTGGTTTTTCATTTCACTTCCGCGAGCGTCAGATGGTCTCGGAGCCGCATACAGGTTGACGCCATTTGAACCAGACGACGCACTCGACTGGTTGGTGTAATCGAGTCCGCTCTGTCGGTGGTGGCCGCCCCAGGCCGACTGAAAGCCCGTGGTCGAGTTAGTGTCAGTCACGTCCGACTGCTTCATGTCAGCATTACTCGGACGTAGACCACTGCCACCGCCAACGAATCCGGCGTCGTGGATTGGTGCCTGTACGTATCGGTTACTGTGGCGGCGGTCATCACGCCGGCGTCGCAAGAGGATCATGACAATGATGGCTTTCGCAACGACCACAACGATGGTGCCAACGACGATGGCGATGGTCGCACCATGGGAAAGCCTGCTGTTGCCTGAAGAGGAACTGTTGGCAGCTGGCGTTGGCGTTGGGACTGTCACGACCGCGGGTGGTGCCACGGTCTGTGCCCTGGCTTCGAGCACGATCACTTTCGAATAGACAGCATAGTCAAACCGACTCGACGCGTTGGCGTTGGGCAAGATGATATGCGCTAGCACCGAGTACTCGCCGGGCTGTGGGAACTGGAGCGTGTCCGAGAAGATCGCCTTGTTGTCGGTAAAGTTGGCGATTTTGTTGACCGTCTTGTCGACCAGTTCCTTGCCGTCGTTGAACGGATCGCAGCCCGTTCCAAATACGCACGTGTGGATGTTCGAGTGCACGATTTGCGCGATGCGGCCACTGTTGTCGGGCCCAAAGAAGAGTCGCGTATTGTTGATGGCGTTGGCACTGGAGAAATCGGCCTGCACGGTCCACGTGACGTTGACGGCGTCAAACGCGTGGATCGTGTCCGAGGAAGGCATTGAGAGCGTGAGCACCATGGGGCACTCGGCCCGCGTCGAGAATGACGGCACGCGGTCGGCCTCGGTGAGCTTGGTCATGTTGGTCGGCCGTGGGATCGCCCAGCAGTACGTTGTGATGTCGTCGTGCTCATAATCTGTTTGTTTGTTGGACATTGGGTACGTATATCGGTTAGGCGCCGATGAGAGAGATAGCGAGAGTGCACACACACTACGCACTTGTGCCCAAAGCCAATACATTTCCGACCAGTAGCGCGAGCGCCGCAGCAATCCGGGCCATCCTGTCGATCACCACCATCTTCGTTGGCGTTTGCTGGCACTTGTTGGGTTTGTGTTGGTGTTGGTGGTGTTGGTGGTGTTGGCGAGCCTCCCTTTTTCCTTCTTTGCTCTCATAGTCAGTTGCACTGTATCATCAGTGAGCCTTTGGTAAACAAATGCACCCAACCAAATTGGTTGGGTGCACTAAAATATCAACCAATCAAGCACATGAGTCCAGTTGTGAACCCTCAACAAGGGTCACATCTGCTGGACTGATCCATGGGAGCATCGCCTCGTACGATATTCATCCTTCGTCAGCCTTCAGTCAATCACGCACCCCGCGATCTCCTCTGTATTTAGTGAGTTAGAACTCCTTGCATATGGTCGTTCATAGTCAATTACGCACCCCGCGATCTCCTCTGTATTTAGTGAGTTAGAACTCCTTGCATATGGTCATTCATAGCTCGAGATTGCCATCACCAACGGCGAGAGCGAAGAGGCTCTTTGTTGTCTCTTCAAGAGCCGCCTGCGCCAGCAAGGGAAGTCAGAATCAGATTGTTGAACCAGACCTAATAGTAGACCGTTTATTGTTGGGGTCCCACCAAACCGAGACGCGCGCATCGAAGATTCTCTGGTCTCACTTCCGCCGTCCTGACGGTACAGCCCCAATCTCACTTCAACTCTGACGACACGACACTAGTGATCCTCTGCCTTGGGCAATACATCACTGCACATCGACCACATGAGAAAGTAACAGTACTATACAGAGTAAAACTGGTTTCCGAGACCGTGCAAAAAGCGCCCCCACATTACCAATACCCTAGATCAAAATCGACTCTTTCCGCGGACAATAGGTGCTTTACAGCTCGACGTCGCTGTCAACGCGCTTCTTGCGAGCAGCATTCATCGGTTCTGACGGGCGATTACTGTACCCTGACGCACCCATCCCCTGCGGATACGAAGGTGGACCCATCTCGAAGCCAGCACGCTTGGGGGGAGCATACTGGCTGTCGTGGAAATCTGAACTCGCACGGTCATAAGGATGGTTTGCCGCAGGGCGGTAGGTGTCTCCGATCGCCGACCGGAATCCCGTGGTCGAGTTGGTGTCGGTAATGCCCGAGGTCTTCGCTCCATGACTGCCACCGCCGCCGTGTCCAGCGTCACTGACTGGCGCAGGTGTATACCCATTGCTATGGTGGCCGTCGCTGCGACGACGGCGTAGAATAGCCACGACCACAGCTAGCGCGACCACAACCACAACGGCCGCGACAATGATCGCGATGGTCGCTCCCTGGGAGAGCCCACTGCTCGACGATGACTTGGCTACCGCCGGTGCCGCCGTGGTGACCTCCTGGACGGGCGTGGCCGTCACGGACGGTGCTATCGTTGGTGCTGCGGTTGCCAACACTGTCAGCTTGGAGTAGACGGCATAATCAAAGCGACTCGATGCGTTAAAGTTGGGCAAGATAATGTGGGCAAGCACCGAGTACTCGCCCGGCTCGGGGAACCGCAACGAGTCGGAGAAAGAAGCCTTGTTGTCGGTAAAGTTGGCGATTTTGTTGACCGTCTTGTCCACGAGTTGCTTGCCGTCGCTGAACGGGTCGCAGCCCGTGCCGAAGACGCACGAGTGCACATTCGAGTGGACGATTTGGGCGGTGCGGCTGCGGTCCGTGCTGTCCGGTCCAATGTAGAGCCGCGTATTGTTGATGGCATTGGCGCCGCCGGAGAAATCGGCCTGGACAGTCCACGTGACGTTCACGGCGAAAAAGGCGCTGACTGTGTCGGCGGGTGTTAGCGCAATTGTGAGTGAGAGCGGACAGTCGGCGGGTGTGGAGAACGCCGTCGTGCGGTCAGCCTCGGTGAGGTTCGTGAGTCTCGTGGGCCGGGGAATCGCCCAGCAATAGGTCGTTGTGCCGTCGTGGACGTAGTCTACACATGCGATAATCAGCGGTGGTTCATGTGAATACTATGGATCCAAAGGAGACGCATGCAGAGGTACGCACTCGTGCCCAGCGCCGTGGTGTTCGCGACCAGCAGCGCTAGCGCCGTCGCGCCGACGCGGGCCATCTGCATGATCGTCACCATAGTCCCTCTCGTGTTGTGTACTATAGAGACTAGCAGAGGCGGGTTCTGCTGCTTTCTTTTTCTTTCCCTTCTTGAGCTGGAGTGTTTCCAGTGGCGGACATCCCGTGACGGGCCCCATCAGTGCATCTCTCTCATGGGATGGGAAACTTGGGTTCTTGGGTTCCCCCTGTTTGTGCTTGGGATCTGGTGTGGACTGGATTGACCAATCAATAGCGACTATGAGCGGATCCGCCCATGGTGAGGAGACCTTGGACACGAGTGGACTGTGAATGCCCCAATCGAAAGTGTGGTGCTAAAGTTCTTTTGTTTGCGTTGGGTGGACATTGGGTGGCGAGCTGGTGGGCCAGACTGACAAAGTTGATGCCACGGACTCCAGCGTCAACGAGTCCTGCGTCGGTACAGTGTACGTACAGTATAAACTTGATGGGCGGCGGAGAGTCGAGGGAAGCCGCAAGGTGTGTTCGCATGCTGTGATGAGGCTAACGTGGAAAGAAGCTTCAGCAAGAACAATCAAATGTTGAAGAGGCTTCTATAGAGGAGGAACACAGTTCACGAGTTTTAAACATTCTCAATAGTGGACTGTGTCCTAATGAAACTGGCCTGTCTGTGACATGCGCATGCATTAGCGAATGACAAGAAGCCACTCAGTCGAAAGCATGGAGGAGCTCCAGGCGACCGCTGCGAATGGAGCCGCGGCGCCAGCCGAAGCCACCGCGGATGCTGCCTGCCCATCCCCACGGGAGGAAGTCGCCATGGGTGACGAGGACTTTACGCCGTCCGCGGGGCCGCGCCCCAGTAAGGACGTGTTCTTGCGATGTGGGAGAGGACTTATCTCTGGTGAACTGAGCTCTTCATCGTGTTGTAGGCATCTTCGCTAGGGCGAGCTCCTTTGCGTCGCGTGCGAGCCGTGTGATCACGTTGCCTCGAGCCAAGCTGGCTGAGAAGCAACCGATCGAAGAGGTGGCGCCTGCTAGTCCTCAGTTCTCTAGTGATTGAGAAACTGATGCATATCCTTTACGCAGACTGAGAGTGAAGACGGTGTGCAGAGCGAGAGTGAACGCGACGCGAGACTTTCGAATGCCTCGGACGCCGTCATGCCACTTATGCTCCCGTGGCAGACGCGTGGCGAGGTACACAAACCAAGCCAAGAAGATTGACCCACACGGGGGAGAACTGACTGACACACGATCGCTTTGTTGCCTGTAGAACGGTGACGTGGTGGACGACTCAGAGATCCACCACAAGATCCTAGAGGCCACGGTGTTTCGGTCGACGTACACTGAGATCCCTGACGGTGGAGATGGGTTTGTCTTTGACTATGGGGTGAGCTCTGACAGTCCCACACCAACCGCCTCCCAACTCTAATTGTTGCGAGTTTTTCCTCATAGAGATACTCGGACATTGCAAAGGAGCTGCTGTTCTCTGATCCCAGCCTGCGTGAGATGCACTCCCTGCTGGTCCCTTCCGTCGTCGACGAGCTCACCTTCTGGCGCAATTTTTTTCTGCGCTGCAACGCCGTTCGGTTGGAGCTACAGCGGCCGCCGTACTTGGAGGAGACGACGGTCTCCACAAACGCTGCGGTCGCGTCGATCCAAAAACTCAAGCGTCAATTGTCTCTGCGCACCGGTCGTATGCGCCGCACATTGTCGTTACGGTCGCGCTCCACGGCGGACCCACTGGACGTGGAGCTGGGCGATCTGGACCTCGACCTCGACGGCGAAATCGACCGCGAGCTGCGGAAGCGACGCCCGTCGCGTCTCGTCGCGCCAGGGGCCTGAAGACGAAGGAGAAGGTTGTTTGTACCAGCTCTCGAGGATTGGCGTGTTGTCGAGCAGTTGGCACTGTATATGCCGTCGTGCTGTATGCTTTCTGAGTGTTAAAAATTAAGTGGATGTAATTGTCCGTCCCAGGCAGTTCGACCCGTTTTTTTTCTATCCCTCAGGTGCTTTGTCTCTTGAAGTGATTCTCTTCTACTGTACTGTAACAGATCCTTTGACCGAGCGTTCGTCACAAGCGAAGGCAACCATCAACTCACAGAGCCAGGGAGGGCTGCCGTAACTCGACTACTTCAACAAGGACACCACTTCTGAGATGGGGAGACCTCAAGACGGAGAACTACAGTATGTAGTAACGCACAGCAGCAAAAACTCACATTATTAAATAACGAGATGACAGACCTCGAGGTCGTTCCATGGGGACACCTCCCCCTTCCAGGGGAAATAAAGCATACAGCAGTCCCAGAGCCGTCCACTTAGGATTCGGAGTCCGACGAAAAGTATCCCGAGCCCACCCGTCCGGCCTCGTCCAGCCGCAATGATGTCAGCCACTTGGTCGTGTCTGGACAGTCCCGTGGCACGGGCACTTCGATCGCCGGTCCGCCGCCGTACTGCGCGACGTAAAAGTCCCAGCTCCTCTTGTTGATCATGCGGAAATCCTTCTTGAGCACGAGATTCGGCCGCACGACAAAGACGCCGTTGGGCAAATCGTCCGAAATGAGCGGCATGTTGTCAATCTCGCCGGGCGCGTACTCGGCCTTGCCGCGGTGCTTGGACACAAAGAGCAGCCAGTTGGTGATCCACTGCGACTGGATCGCGTACCAGACTTCGCCCGGCACGGGCTTGTTCTGGTGGAAAGACTGCAGCTTCTTGACTTCGGCCTGGACGTCGTGCCTGGGCGTATTGCCGCGCGCGCTGTTGGTGAAGTCGTCTTCGTGGGTGACGCTGCCGTTCGACACCGATTTGGGCCGCGTCTGTGGCGGTGGCGTGCCGGAGGCCATGAGCCCCGTGTAGTTTTCGATGGAAGGAGGTGTGGGCTGTTTCTGCGTGAGTCCGTAGCTGTTGAAGCGTAGCGTGACCTTGCCGTACTTGCGGTTGCTGATGCCCTCCTGGGCTTCGCGCGCATTGGTTTCGTCGGTGGCTTCCAGCACAAAAGTCTGCTCGCGCGTTGGCTCCTACAGAGTTAGCAAAGAGTTAGAATCCGTAGCCATTCAAAGATGCTCCATGGGATCCAGGCCAAGCGTACCATCTTCATCTCGAGGAGCGTGCGCATGGGGATGAGGACTTGGCCAATGTCTTTTTTCACGAGCCCCATCTTCTCCATGTGGCGCACAACGATGAGCACGCCCAGGACGCTCTCGGCATTGTAGTCGCCAAAGTCGACGTCCAGGTTCCACCTCGGGTGCAGTGTGCTCTTGAGGATGCGGCTCTTGAAGGTCTTGGCCAGCACGCCACCGCCGGAATACTGACCGTGGTTCGAGTGACCGCTCTCGTTCCTGCGCTTGATATCGGTGCGTGAGTCGCCGGTCGAAGACGAACTCCAGGACTGCTGTTGGCCGCGCGGCCCCGTGCCGTCGTCGAGCACGAGCGAGATCTCGCACATGGGATTGCTCGTGATATTCTTCTGCATGGGGCGCAAGTCCGACCCCGAGACCACGCATAGCGTGAGCGAGACGCTGGGCAACGCCAGCGCCTCGAGCGACTGCGAGCCGTGCCGCTGCAGCAGCGGCTGGTCGCGCCGCGGTGAGAGTTGCACGGCGCCAAACTTGTCCCGCATAATTGGAAGGTCTTTTTGTCAGGTAGGAAACTAGAACTCGGGGAGAGAAACCGCGGGATGATCGACCAGGAGCTGGGCGAGCGGCGTGCGTAGAAGGCGCGTGGAGATATCTCTCGGTAGCAGCGAGAGAGAATGAGAAAGAGTCGTGGGGCAGTCGGGTGAGATGCGAGAATGGGTCGTGTCTGGTCGGGATGAACTCCCCAATACAAACAGACGGGAGGGTGACCAGCACTCTCACGTGGAGAGTTCACCAACAAACCAACAAACAGGACGGAGGAATCAAGGGAGAGAAGAAAAAGCGTACCCAGCGCCTAAAACGGTGTGAGGTTTTTACAGATAAGGTTTAACCCAGTCGAGCGAAGAAGTAAAGAAGCGAGAGGCAGGAGTGGCGCCACGCGCGCCCAACCACGTGGGCATACATGGCAAGCCGGACGCCTGAAAACAGAAGGCTCAAAATGGAGGACGAGTATTAGACTCCGCCGTTCTCAGGCGTAGATCGACGAAACAACAGACGTGCTACATGTGATATCTGGTGAGAATTTTTTTGCGAGCTTGGTGTTGGTGGCGGTGAAAATTTCATCGCAACGATGCTGCCAAATTGGATTTCAAGTTCAAATCGTTGTGATGAATCAGCTTGACGGTGAATACTTTATGTGACGCTAAACCAATGATTCAGCAAGTTGGTGGATGGGGTCAGTGCAAACAGCACTTCGCACTGGCCACAACGCACAGCGAACAACAGGTTGGCATGCGGCCTGCAAGCTTCAACTCAACTGGACATCCATGGCCTGGTACATGGTACCAGTATTATAGTACAGTACCCCACCCTTTTTGCGACACATTCTCAGGGCCCAGTTTGTGTCTTCTTTTGTAGCATAATCACAAATTGTGTCTCATGGACCTCGTCACATTCAACTCGTGTCATCGTCAAGAGTCATCATCCCAGAAGACTACCGTATGATCCCGCGCTTGCATCGACACCGCACAGGTGTACTGACATCTCCGATCGACATTCGGTCTTTCCTTACTCACGTAGTACTTCCTGCCTCTCCTGTTCGGCTTGCTGTTCGAGCCTGTTGCTTCGTTCACCAGCGTTTGAGTTTAGAAGTTCTAAAGTAATACCTGTCTAGTTTACCGGTACCGGTGCTTCCTGCTCCTACGGCACCATCGATCTGGAGAGCATTGTACATGCTCGAAATCTCCCGTTTGATAGAGAGGACTCGGGCAACGCACTTCAAGGTGGCAGCAACATTCACTCTCGCTCGAGAGTGAATATTGATAACTCTGAGTCGCCACGTCAGAATCTACCGTACGAGAATTTGCGGCCTCTAAACTCATAGAATTTGCATCCTCTAAACTAAAGAGCTCGAGCTTAGAGGCTGCAAATTCTCGTTCACGGTAGATTCTGACGTGGCGAGTCGGAGTTATCAATATTCGTGTAGTCCAAGCGGGGCAACTCAGCACACTGCTGAGCGCGTCCACACTGCGGAGGTCTGGATATTTTAGAGCAACTGTCCATCATGGTCAAAGATCGTGGAGTCCATGATCTTTGACTGCGAAACATCAAGAAAATAATTGGATTCGGATTTGCCCAATGCCAATCGTTGGGCAATGTCCTAATCCAATTTTTAGGTCCATGCTTTGCCGCACCGAGTCGCGCCATGCCAATCCTCTGCGCCACCTGGCCGCTCCTCTACACTGACTCTCGCTCTCCCTATCGAACTTGAACTGCTCCGAAAAGGCTCGACTTCAGCTCTTCCATTGGCCAAATTATGACTCTAGTCGTTTTGATTGGTAGTAAAAACACTATTTTCGATTCGCGCTCTTCAGCTTTGCAGCCAATTGTGAAAAAACAGGTTCACATCCATGAGCCAGAATTCCGGATGGATTCGCCATCTGGTTGTCAACTCTCTTGTGCAACGTTTTGACTGTGGGACGAGAAAGCACATGCAGACGCTGGGAGACTCTTGCCTTTGTGGCTGGATCGCCAGAACGACCTTACCAACAGCCGACGCCACCAACACCATGCCCACTTACCTATTTATTGCCCACCGAACCAACTGAATGCCCCCAACAATGCCCCGCGTCTCCATGCTGCTTCTCTTAGTGTTGGCGTTGGCGCTGGCCGTCCACGCCCACGACGATTACCTTCCGCTCGCGCAGCCGCAGCTCTTCGAGTCTCCGTGCGTCCAACGTTGGAGTGACATGGCCGCGCATTTTGCGTCCAACAAAACCGTCGGCAAGCGCCCGCCGCTCGTGCGCGAGTCGGCTCCGAGCGTGCTCCACGTCAACCTCACCGTGGACATCGGTCGCTACGAGTCGCGCTACGTCGACTTCAACACGCGCACGTACAACGGCCGCATCCCGGCGCCCACGATCAAGGTCTGCCCAGGCGACAAGCTCATCGTCCACGTGCGGAACGCGCTGAGTGTTGGCGGTGCCAACCTCACGAATCTCCACGTGCACGGCATGCACGTGTCGCCGTCGGGCCACCACGACAATGTGCTCAAGAGCATCGCGCCTGGCAGCGAGCGCACGTACGAGTATGAGATCCGCGCCGACCATCCGTCCGGCACGTTCTGGTACCACCCGCACTCGCATGGACTCGTCAACACGCAGCTCTCGGGTCTCATGGCCGGTGCCTTGATCGTCGCGGATCGTCCGGGCGATTTCCCACAGGAACTGGCCAAGATGGAAGAGCACGTGCTCATTCTCCAGGGCGTCTGTGTCGAGAAGTGCCACACCATCTACGACAGCCTTGTGAACGCCCTCCAGAACGACTATGGCGACGCCGGCACCGACATGATGATGATGATGGACATGGCCAAGAAGAGATCGCTGCGCATGGACATGTCCAAGATGAACGACACGGCCATGGACGGGATGGAGATGGAAGACGACTCGGACTCGGACGAAGAAGACGAGTTCCCCATCAACTTGCGGGTCGACAAGAACTCGCCGCTCAACGACACGTCGCTCCTGCATGTATACGTGAATGGCCAGTACCTGCCCGAGCTCCACATGAAACCCGGAGAGCTCAAGCGACTTCGGTACATCAACGCCATCCCCAACAACGTGGCCGAGATCATTGCGCCCGGGTGCGACATGCACATTCTCGCGCGCGACGGCATTTACATTCCAGTGCCGTCCAAGAAGGAGGTCATCATTATGCCGCCGGGGAGTCGCGCGGACATTGGGATTCGCTGCAACACCACGGGCACGTTCTTTCTCCAAACTGATTCGAGCCCCAAGCGGAACCATTTGCTGGGCAGCCGCCACCGCGTGCCGTCGCAAAAGATCGTGTCGCTGCGCGTCCTCGGGGACGAGCCCGTGACCATGGCGTTGCCCGCGACGCTGCCCAAGCCGCCGACCTACATGAACGACGCGCTGGCGCTTCAGGCCGACGACGTGGACGAGGAAAACAAGTACAATTACGAGTTCTCCGTATGGATGGACGGCGGCGCCATGAAGTACGGCGTCAACAAGCAGGCGTTCCGCCACGACTATGTCAACTACTCGATGCACATCGACGAGCCGCAAGAGTGGGAGTTGTCAGTGCGCGGATACGGCCATGAGTGCGAGGATATCAACCGTCCGGAGGAGATGGACCACCGCAGCAATATGGGCTTTGCCATGGGCAAGATGCTCGACCAGGAGCAGGCGTACGAGACTGCCCACGGTGAGAAGAAGGCGCCCATGAAGATGATGAGCCACTGCCACGCCATGGTCCATCCGTTCCACATGCACGGCTCGCACTTTCAGATCACGCGCGTCGATCGTGCGTTGGATCCGGACGGCTTGCTGTACGCGCTGGGCGAGTGGCGCGACACGATCCCGCTCTACCGCAGCAAGCCGCAGATCCGCTTCACGCCTCGCAGCCACATGGTCGGCCGCATTCTCACGCATTGCCACTTTGCCGCGCACTCGGACAACGGCATGGCGCAGCTCGTGCAGGTCCACGAGAAGCGCCAGCGGCGCCATTAAAGTTCGCAATCCAATTAATATTTACTCTCCTCCTCAGAAGTGTTTGCCGTGTCTCTGTCAATGATTGTCTCGAGTCTCTCCATTTGGTTGCGCATCCCACCCACCACTTCGTTTTCTTGCTGGCATTGGATCCAAGCTCAGCTGCCTTCATTTCCAAATCCTTCGTCTTCCCCACACTCTCACACACAGGACGCGGGCAGAGAGACCATGGCGCAGACGGCCAAGGAGACGATGCGGAGCGGTGAGTACTATTTCGAAGACGCGCAGCTCGAGGCGGAGATCGAACGAGCGCGACTGCTCACGGACCAGTTCAATGCGACGTCCGCGTACTCGCCACAAAGCGCCGCGCTCCTCCGAGAGCTCCTCGGGGCCATGGGCACGAACGTGAGGATCCGCGCGCCGTTCCGTTGCGACTATGGGTCCAATATTTGTATTGGCGACGACGTGTTTCTCAATTTCGACTGCGTCTTGCTGGACGAAGGAGAGATCCGCATTGGCTCGCGCATCTGGATCGGTCCGGGCGTCCACATCTACGGTGTCACGCACCCGATGGACCCCGAGGAGCGCGCCACGCGCAAGCTGCGCGCCGTGCCGGTCACGATTGAAGACGACGTCTGGATCGGCGGCAAGACGGTGATCATGCCCGGTGTGACCATTGGCCGAGGCGCCATCATTGGCGCAGGCAGTGTCGTGACCAAGGACGTGCCGCCCATGACGATCTATGGCGGGAACCCAGCCAAGTTTATCAAGAATGTCGAGCGAAAAGCCAAGTAGAGGAAAGATCCGTGAAGGATGAGTGATGCCACACGCACTACTGCAGCGCCCTACCGATCCATTGTGCACAGAATTTCAGAGCGTTCTGTCGTGGCCTACTGCGTTGGTGGGGTCACGGATTGTGGCTAGCGCAGGCTTCTTTGTCCTGAGCTGGCAACAGCAGCAGAGGGGAGGTCTCTCTCTCTCTCTCTCTCTCTCTCTCTCGTCAGTACATAATTGACCCTTGAAGTGTTCGCCCTGTTGACGCCGCAGCTCCAGGCGTCCAAAAGGCTTTCGTCTCCTCCGTCAGTGGCCGTGGACAAGCGTTCCCCTTTGTTGTTTTCACCGGGGGGGGGACTCCGGCAGCGCAAGTCAGGGTAGCGTACTGGGAGAACGGCTTCACTGCGTGGGTGGTTCTCTTCGCCTACGCTAGCCTGGCCAGCGGCGCCCTCAGCGTCAGCAGACCCAGGACTTCAACATGGGATTACGGGCACACGGAGGTGGCGAGTGCAAGTTGCAGCAAGGGGAAGCTGACCCCACCATAATCCCATGTTGAAGTCCTGGTTCTGTTGACGCCTGAGGAGACTAAATTACGCACAGCAAACCAGCCAATGGCATGCGGCCACTTGAACCAGAAGATCTCCGATGTCATCCCAACTTATTCCGCTGATACACGGAACGCCATGGCGACCGAGAAGGACAAGATGCTGCGCGGCGACCTCTACCTGGGCAACGACCCGTCGCTCATCGCGCTGCGTCGTGTCGCGCGCGTCCACGTCAAGCAGCTCAACGACTCGGAGGCGCACACGCCCGAAGCGACGGCCATCATGAAGCAGCTCTTCGGTTCCCTGGGCCAAGGCGTCGTAATCGAACCGCCATTCC
>JAADWA010000243.1:0-36956 GCA_023335935.1 Pythium phragmiticola
ACCAGTGCTCGCAAAGACACCTGGGAGGGCTTGGCCTCCAGGCTTCGGATTCCGCTCGGGCCGACAACGCGTAGCAAACTCTCCATCTACACGTTCCTGTTGTCCGTGCGACACAGTCCACGCTGCCAGTGGCTGCCGTTTTAGTGCACGCGGCTCGTGGTCGAGTATACCGTCATTCAGGCGCGGCGTCAGGTCGCTTAGAAGAATCCCTGCGACGTGTGGCAAGCCGACCTGGATACAGACCGATATTCACCCAATTACATGCCGATGCTCTGCATATATTCCATATTTACCCACCTATATTCATTATTTACCAAACTATAAAAAAATGGGGCTTCCCCAAAGACTATACATAATTACATGGAAAAAGATGCGATGGCCCAGAACCGGCCTCGTGCGCTCACGCCTTCCAGTGGCTCTGGACAGCTGAGCCGCGGATCTCTGGATGCGTCGCTCTCTAGTGATGGCGTATCATCCGTTACTGACGACGGCGGCGCGCTGGACGCGCTCTGGCGCCTCGAGGAGACCCACCACTTGCTACTCAACGAGCAGCTCGCCGTGACCCACGCCGCGTTTGTGGACGACCTGTACGCGGCGCTCGAGGCCGCGCAGGACGCGCTCGAACGGCAAAGCGCGCGGATTCTGGCCGTGCTCCACGACAAAGACGCGCGCATTTGTGAACTGGAAAGGGGGGCTTCCACGGCGGCTTCGACAGTGAATGGTAGTGTCCAAGTCGGCCCGCGACAGAGACACCAGTGGACGCAGAGCGAACTTCAACGCGACGACGAGGCAGACGCGCTGCAATACAAAGTGCGCGAGCAGGAAGGACAGATCGACGTGTTGCTGGACGAGCTGGAGCGCCTTCAGCGGATCGTGAGCGAGAGCGAGAATGCAAAAGATAAGGCGTATTCTACTGAGGCAAAGGCGACACAGACCGTGCGTATCGCGGCCCCCATAGAGCTCATCAAACCCGGGTCGGACCAAGCGCTTGTCGCGCTTGCCGCACTGCAGCGGCAGCTCGACACGGTCGAGCAAAGCAACGCCGAGCTGCGGGCCGCGCTCGAACAGGGCCACACGCGACGAGATCTCGAGCCAGCGGCTGTTGATGAAGAAGTGGGCGCGATCGAGCAACAGCTTCACGCTGCCCTTGGTCGAATGGCGGCGGCCTCGCAGTGTCGATTGTCGCTATGGAGACCAGTGGACGAGAGCGCCGTGTCTTGCCTCGACTTGGACCACCAGTTGCACGTCGCTGGCCTCGAGCGAGACGCACTCATGGACGAGATACTCGCGCTGCGGGCAGCTCTGGCAAGTGGTGTGGCGACTTCCTCCGCACGGGTTCAGTCGATGCGAGACACAAGGAACACCGTACACCCTACGAAATGTGCCAACGTGGCTTGCCCCCACACACTACGGTCCATTCTTCGCCACGTACAAGCCCAGCGCGAATGTTCAAGTGGACGCGACGCGAAAATACTGCGAAGCGAACTACACCATGCGATCCGCGGTCGCAATGATGAACAAATTGGAGCAGTGCTGGCTCACGTCGTGGCCGAGTGGATGGGGTGGGAGGCAGCGCACGTTGAGGAGATGGAGTCGCTGCGTCACGCGCACGTTCGTCAGCTGGAACTGCAATCAGCGCGCGTCGCGAACCTTGTCGATGAGATTCACCGTCTGAACCAGCGAACCATCGACTTGCAGAGTGAGCTGAGCGTCGCGACAAGGCAACGAAATGAACAGCCACTGATGGGAGAGGAGAACACATCGCTCTTGGCGTTCGATCCGGTCGCTAGTGATCGCCACGTTTTGGAGCTCGAGCAGTCACTGTTGCTGAAGCAGGAACAGCTTGACGTCGCAAACCGTGCGATCCAGGCCATGTCGTTGGATACGCGCAGCGTGCGATTTGCGGATCAAGGCAATGTGGGTTCAACGGCGTCCTCGTCACGTGGAACCCACGAACTCGCACAACAGAGTATGGAGCTACAAGCACTGCAAGAGCGACTATTCCGACTCTTTCAGCCGGCGGACACGTCGCAGCATGCTGTAGTCGAGTATTTCCGGCTCGAGAAAGAATGTCTTGGCCTCAAGCATCGGCTGAAAGAGAAGGATGAACGCATTCAGCAGCTGGAACTGCTGTGTGAAGAGTTGGAGCAGTCTGCTCGACGCGTTTACACAGACAGCGAGTCACAAAGCACCCTCGCCGCCATTGAGGAGGTTCTCGCTAGGGAACCTGGAGGCAAGACTGCCCACGCGCGACAGGGAGCCATCGAACGATACTACCTCCGGGTGCTCGAGAAACGGAATGAAGATCTATGGCTCGAGACGAACAAGGCGAGAATACGGATTTATCACCTTGAGCGAGTGGGCAAATTGCAAAGCGGCGCCGACAATGAAGACTCCCGAGTGGTGCGGGAACTTGTGGTGCGCGTGGAGGAGTATAACAGGCACGCTGTGGAGGCCTTCCAAACATGGACGCAGAATGTCGGTCAAGCCAACGCCAGGCAGCGAGAGCTCGCGACTCCAGCTCAGCTCAATACGCTCACGGCTGCGTATGTTGTCTTGCTGGGGCATTACGAGACGCTGAGTCTCCAACTCCAGTTGTTCCAGACGGTGCAAATCTCACTACCCACGTCACGGCCGGTAGACGCGAGCGGTGGTGTACCGCAGCACTGGCATCTCTTAGAACGGATTCACGTGCTGGAAGACCGTTTACTCCAAGCCCAAAGCTGCCTGAGCTGTGGGCAGCAAATCGTCAAGCAACCACAAGTCAGGCGGACGAATGTCGGGACAGCCACCGAGGCATTGGCGCTGGCAGACTCGGCAACTCAGGTGAGCGTACGCGACCGAATGAGACTGACCAAGTCCAGAAGTGTCCAAGTTAGTCCAGAAATGGTGCCGTTTCACACCGAACAGTCGCAGCCCAAACATTCGAATTGTCTGGTTGCTGTCCAGCGGACACCACCGGAGACTGCGCTGGGGGCGGTAATGGTGGATGGCCATGCCTCCTCCCATACACGCCTGAGCGAGATTCAGCAGCAACTGGAGACGTCGCTCGCGCGGATTGACGAGCTCACGGCGCAGAAAGAGAAGCTGAAGGAACGGCTTGAAGATGCGAGGCGAGCGAATCGGCAATATGGCAAAGAGCAAGAAACACTGCGTACCCAGGTCGCGGAGATGTCCAGTTCCAATGCATCGCTGTCGAGCCAACTACAACAGTATCGTGAGGCCCAAGAATCCAGTGACTCGAACAGGACAACGCCTGGCACTGCGCAAGGGACGAATATTCAGGCGAACACGACGTTAGCTGTGAAGGAGCAAGAGAACCTCGAACTGATTCGGCAGCTGTGCGAGACAAAAGAGAAATGCTATCAGGCGGAGCGCAGTCTTGGCGATGCCAAGCAACGAGCACGCAAGCTTGAGGAGTCCGTGAAGGCTCTGGAAGCGACCCGCGTGGAGGACCAGAACCGCCATCTCGAAGACTATGTGGCCAAGGTAAACAAGAGCCTCGTGGTGATCGAACGTGAGAAGGAACGGCTTACTCACGAGAACCAAGAACTCCAGAAAAAGCTCGAGCAGGTCGAGCGGGCTGTCATCATCAAAGAGGCCCAGGGGACGCGAACGTGTGGGACAGAGACCGATGTTGCGCTTGAGACCAATCGACTATTTCAGCTTCCCGAGTATCAGGCGATCGAGACTCGTGCTGTGATGCTTCAGAATGAACTGGAGATGGAGCGTCGAGCGCGCGAAGAATTGCGGACTGCTCGCGACGCCGAGCAACGTGAGAAGACACGAAGTGAAGAAGCAGAGCGGAGTGCGATCGACTTGGAGAAAGCGGTGCTGCGGAAGTTGACGGACGAGTTACGAACTTCCCATGAGCTTCTCCAGCAAGAGTTCGAAGAGCTCCAACGCGCAACGGCGGACGCGAGAAACGAGGCCGAGAAACGGATCCACTTTCTCACTGCATGCGTGGAAGAATGCTCACGGCTCGTAGACACGGTGGGTCCACACGACGAGAGTGTGAACTCTCGCGACATTTACGATACGGTTGTCACGCTCTCGAAGAGGGTGAGTGGGGCCTCAGCGAATCCGTCGACACCACGAACACCTAAACGTCTGACGGCCGTCAAACCGCGAGAAGAAAAGAAATCCACTCCGGCCGCTTCTAACCAACCAACACCTGCGAGCGAAGCCGCGGAGGGAATTCAGCTGCATTCGCAACTTCAAGCTGAGACCTGGCGCATCCGCATGGCCAAGCTCGAGTCGTCGCTCCGCGCAATGAGCTTGAAGAACAAGACCTTCGAGGATATGGTCGACCACCTCGAGGTCCAGATGGACGGCCTGCGGGACGAAGTGAAGAAACGTATGACGAATGAGTCGGCGCTAGTTACCAAGCAGGGCCACCTGAAAGTGGAGCTCACAAGCCTCAAAGCTCAGAACGGAACGCTGACGTCGCGACTTGCTGAGGCCTGCGGCGAGCTGAAGCGAAGCCAGGACGCGTTGAAAGGGACCGACGGAGAAGTCGCACGATTACGCAGTGCACTCCAGCGCAAGACCGAGCTCCTCACGCGACAGAAGACCAAGTGCGACGAGCTGCAGAAGGCGCTCGACCACGCGGTGAAGCGGATCGCTCATCTGGAAGCTGCAGAGAAGAACGGGGTGGTCGCACAGCTCAAGCTTCGAGACCAGACGCTTCAGCTACAAGAGCTTCGACAGCAGTGGACCGTCAGCCGCGATGCGAATGTGGAATTACGCGCACAGGCGGACAAGTTTAAGGAACAGCTGAGCGAGCTGCAGTCGCGGGGGAAGGCGTTGCGGCTCGACAATGGCATGCTTCGTGACCAGCTGCGCGAGCTGAAGAAGGCGATTCGAGCAGAGGCCGAGATGACGTTAAAATCCCATGCGTCCGATACTGTGACTGCGGCCACGGTTGTGCTGGGCGATGGCAAGACGCCTGGCAACCTCACGCCGACGGCGGCCGTGGACATGCTGGCGTCGCAGGTGAAAACGCTCAAGCGACGCGTGCTGCAAAAGCAGGAAGTGATCCTGGCGTACAAAACCAAGCTCTCGGAGGTGGATGCGGAGCTCGCGCTGCAGCGCACAAAGCTGTTTGAGCTGTCGCAAACCTTCCGGCAGTTCCAACAGACCCAGCGAGAGAAGGAGCAGCAGATGATCCAAGGAGCGACGCAACTCAAGGACGATCTCGAGCACTCGCTCATGACCACTGCCGAGCAGCTTGACGGACTGCGCGCATCGATCTTTGACGCGTGCGAAGTGTTTGTGCAGTGCGATCCGCCCCATGCCATCTCGGCCGAGTCCTCGTCGGACGCGGACGAGGAGCTGCTGCAGCCCACGCGAGGAGATACGGAAAACAGTGAGACGTTGCTGCAGGAAGTGCGGCGCTACGCCGATCTCTCGCCGATGGATCTCGCGGATCTCCACCTCACGTCTCCGAAACGCTCCAAGCAGTCAAAGCAGTCGCGCCTCGACCGCGAAGACGCGGCCCACGCGGCGCTGCAGCACGGTGCGCGCGTGCTGCGGGACCTCGAGCACGCGCTGGAAGTGGCGCCGCACGACTGCCGCAGTGAAATCTGCAGTGTGCTCGAGTTTCTTTGTCTGCATCGGAACACGCAAGAGCACGTTGCAGCGAGACGATACTGAGACCGTAGAAACTCAGGTATGAGTTTTCCGCTGGTGTTAATACAGTACAAGAACCCCACGTGGGGTGACGCAGTGCGTGTCATCCATTCATTATCCATCTCAACTGCAAGGGTGGAAAGGATAAAGCTGATGGTTCAAGTTGTCGAGAGGCTCGCGGGTAGTCATTGGACTCTGTCCGTCAAGATCCTGAGGAGATCCGTCCGCACGCGGCGGTAGACGATAGCGATCCAGTTGATCAGGATCCCGGTGTGGTGTCCAGATACTGTACTGTACCAACCTATGTCCAGATACTGCACTGTACTGTACAATTGTCACTTGAACCAGAAATCTGGATGGTGTCCATCTTTCCGCCTTTGGAAATTTGCTGGGTGAATGAAACTGCAGTATGCACTACGTAGTACTGGTACTGGGGGATCCATCACGCGTCATAAGAGGAAGGGCAACTCACGTCATCCCAGTTTCTTTCCAGTACTATTCAACTGAACCTTTGGATCTCGAAAACAGAAATGACGAATGTCGACGAGGAGATTGATTGGCAACAGTGAATATATTCTGAAGTCTCAAGTCCACGAATCTTCAGTGAGAGTTAATAGACGATCGCCAGTATCAATATTAATATTTCTATCTCAATGGCTTCAACTCAACATCCAGGCAGCATTGGGGAGCTCTGGGCATTGGAGCCTTTGTCCACGGATCGGATCGCTGCGACAATTGCTACACCAAATTGATTACGCATTCGTCTAGGGCAACATCGGGCAGTGCCCTCACATATTCGGTTCCGGGGTCAGACACAGTGTGGATGGCATGCATGCTGAAGAAAAGAGAAGAAAAGAGTCTCCGATGGAAGAAGCCTCGGCAGAAAAAGAACCATGGACAGGAACAAGTGTTCCAGATTTTGGTCGGTTCTCAAGGTCTGATATTCCAATCTGTTGTCTGGAAACTGAAATGGTTCACTTTTTGTCAATGTTTTTTTTGTTAGAGAGAGAGTGAGAGCGAAAGAGACACTCGAAAAAAGTGGAACCCCTCGGTTTTCTCTGTGGCAGGAGAGAAAGGGATAGTTCTTCTTTTTTTCACTTTGCCATTCCTCAATGATGAACATCCAATCACGTGCTGAGTAAACCCATCCACTTCGAATTTTAGCCAATGATAATGAATTTAACTTGGAACTGCTTACAACCCTATTCCCTTACAGAGCCCTGACTCTTTCAGACTTGGTCACAGGGCGGGCCGCGTCTGCGTTGGGGGTGGGGAAATCGGGCAAACAGCTGAGCTCGAGGGTTTTGAGTGAGGAGCGAGTGACCGCGCTCTGCGGTGGTGGGGGCTACCGCCGGCCAGTGCCAAGGCGATGAGTTTCCTTCCCCTATTTTGAATCAACTGGAACACCAGCAGCTGTGCGCAGGCTCAACCGCGTTGCCAAGCTCCCCCGCATTTGTCGGGACATTTCTCTCCCAGCAAGCGCGTCTTGATCACTAGTTTCTTCCATCGCTTCTTGCTGTGTGAGCTCTGCGTTCGTGGCCTGCCCACCCCGTCCAGAAGCACCTCATCCCCACCGAAGCGTGCCACGTGACTAAACGTGAGAGGAAAGAAAGAAAGAAAGAGAACGCCCTTCGCGTTTTCCGTTCTTTTGTCCCTCCTCGCGCTTCGCGCACATCAACGTTGGAGCGAAGAACAAAAAAATCAAACAGCGAACCAGTGTGGGGGGTCTAAACCGACTGCCTGCTGTTTTCTTCTGCGCATTCGATTCCCCTCCCCCCTCGGACCGACCGCGACTCTGGACTGGATCCAGTGTCGTCCAGTCCCGTCCCGTCGAGTACCATAGCTCGCCGGTCCTCGTGGCTCGAGGGTGCGTCCTCGTCCTTCAAGCGCAAGATGATGCCCAATATGCACCCGCCGCAGATCGTCTCGTCGCTCACGCGCCGCAGCTCCATGCGCAATAGCAGCTCGCTCCACCGCGAGTCGTCCATGGAGGAAAAGTGCGCGCTCGTGGACCAGCTCATCCAGCAGATCCAGAAGCAGCTCCGCGACGAGCTCGGCTTCAAGGAGATTGTCGTGGCCACGAAAGAAGAAGCCGACGAGTCGACGACCATGACGGGCATGCGCGCGAGCGTGCTGCTGGGCTCGTCGCTTCAGGACGCGAGCTTTCTCTTTACGCGGCGCGGCAACCACGCGCCGCATTCCCAGAGCCTGTCGTTCTCGCAGCCCCTGGAGCCGCAGGACGCGCCATTGTCGGGCTCGTCGGCGAGTCTGGGCTCGCTCGACGATCTCCACAAGATGCGGCGCGCGCTCGGCGAGATGCGCGGCGCGTCCGAGTCGAGCAACGCGTCGTCGTCGGCGTGCAGCGAGTGCTCGCGCGGCACGGTCTTTGCGTCGCCGTACTACCAGACCAAGCAGCGCCTGCTCGTGATTGTGCCGTACCGCGAGGCCGGCATTTGGTCGCGCAGCATTTGCATGCAGCAAAAGGGCTCGAGCGACACGAGCGGCTCCATGCTCGCCTACTTGAAGAAAGCGCTCCAGGAAAACTATGGCGTGCTCATTCTCAATCCGGCCGCGCAGTTTTGCCACCCCAAGACGCACGTCGAGCACGCGTGGGACCAGCTCGTGGCGCCGCTCGAGAGCGACGTCTACATTGTCGCCTACTCGCGCGGCACGCAGCTCGTCAAGCACTTGCTCAACTACGACAATGGCCAGGGCGTGGTCCAGGACCGGCTCAAGGCGCTCGCGCTCGTCGAGCCGAGCCACTACGTCACGGACAGCGACACGTACTTTTGCCGCCGCATTCTCGCGCGCCGAGCCGCAGCCTGGATCCTCTCGAACGACATTGACGTGGGCTGCAAGATCCCCAAGGTCGAGGCGCGCCACGGCTGCGTCTGCATCTCGGCGGGCACCGTGCCGCTCAACGTGGTCGGCAGCAGCGGCGCGTGGGCGCTCGAGATGGTCATGAGCTCGGTCTTTAGCTCGCTCGCGGCGCGGTCGGGCGAGGCCGCCGGCGTCACGGTCAATGACAACAAGATCCACGCCTGCGGCATTTGCCACCGCAAGCTCGGCGTGCTCAATCGCCGCATCCAGTGCTCGTGGTGCCAGGCCAAGTACTGCTCGCGGTGCTGCGAGGACAAGTTCGTCGCGGCCTTTGGCTCGTGGCGCGTCTGCTCGCTGTGTCAGACGCTGCCGTGTCTGATTGACCCGCGGCGCAAGCACAAGTCGGCGAAAAAGCACAAGAGCCCCACGGGCGCCGACATCATTGAGCGCGCGTCCGTGTTTATCCAGCCGTCGCCCGAGAACGGCGAGCTCATTTCGCTGTCCGACTTCGAGATCATCAAGCTCATTGGCCGCGGCGCCTGCGGCCGCGTCAAGCTCGTGCGCAAGAAGCACGGCTCGGACGAAGGCGCGTTCTACGCCATGAAGGCCATCAAGAAGAAGCTTGTGATCCAGCGCGGACTTGTCGAGGCCACGAACGCCGAGCGCCGGATTCTCCACCTCATTACGCACCCGTACGTCGCGACGCTCGCGTACGCGTTCCAGAACGACGCCAAGCTCTATTTGCTGTCGCCGTATTACCCGGGCGGCAATCTGCTCGACCAGATGCGGCTCGCGCGGCGGTTCCCCGAGGACCGCACGCGGCTCTACGCGGCGCAAGTCGCGCTCGCGATCCACCACTTGCACGAAAAGAATATCATTTACCGCGACCTCAAGCTCGAGAATGTGCTCGTGGGTTCCGACGGCCACATTGCGCTCACGGACTTTGGCATGTCGAAGGAAAACATGGGCAACAATGGCCGCACGTCGACGTTTGTGGGCACGTATCAGATGATGGCTCCGGAAGTGTTTACGGGCAAGTCGTACTCGCGGCTCGTCGACTGGTGGGCGCTCGGCGTCATGGTGTACGAGATGATTGACGGTCGCACGCCGTTCAACGCCAAGACCAACAAGCTCATCAAGGAGCGCATCACGAACGTCGATCTCAAGTTCTCGCCGCGTTTCACGGACGATGCCAAGGACTTTGTCGCGCGGCTGCTGACCAAGAGCGAGGACGACCGCCTGGGCTCCGGCGTGCACGGCTTTGAAGACATTCAGAAGCACCCGTGGTTTAACGGCATTGACTGGGACGCCGTCGCGCGCAAGGAAGTGACGTTTGAAGGCCAAGCCGAGCTCATGAAGTCGCACGCCAAGGAGTACTCGGTCGCGGACATTTTCGATACGTATATTAATACGCTTGAAGTGCCCGTGGACACGCCGGCGTCGGTCAAGAGCAGCTCGGAGGAATTGTTCAACGACTTCGAGTACAACCACTTGGACGCCATGGACGTGGATATCGAGCCGGATTTCGAGAGCCCCGCGGCGGAAGAGCAACACGCCCGCATGTTCGAGCTCGAAGAAGACCTCGCCGACAGCGAAGCCGGCGACGCCGTGGCCGACCCGGGGCTTCGCGGTGCTGCCAATGAGCCTGGGAGTGAGGATGTGATTGACCGCCTGCTGTCGAGCCACGAGTCGCACTTTGATATCAGTTTGCTGCGGCCCCACGAGGCGACCGACTTTCAGTACTCGGCCGTGTCGTCGCTGAGCTCGTCGAATGTGTCGAAGCAGGACCCGGATGACCTGGACGACGACATCGAGGTCGTGAATGTCGAGGACGTGGCTAACCTCACGCTCGAGACTGGACGGCAAGTGACGGACTCGCCGACGGAGAGCTCGCTGCAGCCTGCCGCACTGTCTGCGTCGGCGGCGGAGAAGGTCAAGATCAAAGGTGAGAGCGTGGCCCATCTCGTGACGGCCGGTGGTCATCCGTGAGAAGACACCATTCAAGGGAGCTGTGAATACACTACTCTGATGCGGCGAGAAGGAAGAGAACAAACCAAAGAGATGACCCAATGTAGAACCCCCACGACGAGGTGGAGGGAAACGCGTACCATAGACGGAGGGAAGGGGGACGAAAGAGCCTGCGAAGAATGCAGCGGGCAATGGCAGTTTAACTTTGATATGTCGGAGTGGAGGTAGCCGTGATCGTATTATGACTCAATGTTACATTCCTCAGCACTGCATCAATGGGGGATTACTGTACTGGACGACATGAACCCACAGACTCGCTGGATCTCAGCGACAGTAGCCATGGCTTCCTGGGCACGCGATGCATTCCCGAGTCGCATGGTCGCGACGGCGATCTGCTGGTGGAGAGTTTCGGTTGTGGGGTACCACTTTGGAAGCCCCTGCGACTCCCACAGGCACAGCAGCATCTCGGCCACGATGAGTACGCGTCCCCAGTCGTTTGTCTGCGTCGCACTGCGCAGCTCCAGCATCTTAATGGAGAACAACACGTCCGAACGGGACTGCAGCAGTGCCGAGTGGCGCGTCTCCAGAAGTCGGAGCTTCCCGCCCACAGCGAGCGGGTCCTTCTCCGCACTTAGCGTGATTAATTGTGTGAGCACCTCTTGCTCTTCCCCACTGGACCCACTGATCTCCAGCATTCTACTGGTGGTCTCACCATCCCGACAGCATCGTGGGCACTCGCAGTCGAACCCAAAGCCGTCGCGGAGCGTCTCCTGCCGCCGCGCACGACCAACGGCTAAGTCGCTCAGGTAGGAATACTCAATCAGCTCCATGGGGGAGATGTCCCGCACGGCGTGGAACCGCAGCGACCGTGTCTTGGGTTCAAAGCTGGGCACGACGTTGGGCGAGCACGAGTGGTTGAGCGTCATGGCGGCCTCAGGAAAGATGCCGACACCGCACACGCCCGACGAGCCATTGAGGGAGAGAGGATGCGCGTTGCTCTGGATCCGCAAGATCGTCTCACGAATGTGGGCACGCGTGACGGCCCCCAGCGCCGGCGTGGACGTCTTCTTGAGGTTTCGTCTTAGGAACTTGACGGCCTGGTCCAGCGCCAGATCCCGCGCGGCATGGCGAGGCGTATTCGTCGGCACGTACAGCTTGTGGAGCGCGAGCGGGTTCCCGACAAACGCTTCCATCGCGATGACGGCGAGTACGAGCCGCAGCGTCTCCTTGTCGATCACTGGCGAAAGCGTGGCGACGTCCCGAAGCTGACGCAGCGTCGCACACTGCACGTCGTGGAGCACGGCGTCGGCCTCGAGACAGTCGCGCGAGCAATAGAGAGCGAACTCGCAGGCGCCGCAGCGGAAGGCCTTCTTGGTGAGCTGTGTAAAGCACCAGTGACAGTACTTTGCGGCCGCGCGGTCGGCCACGACGACGGCAAAGGCTACTGCTCGCATGGCGCAAGTGCCGATCGGGATCGCCTTGCGAGCGGCTAAAATGCGCCCGAGTCGCGGCGCCACAAAGAGCTGAAGCTGCGCGTCGTTCTCATTTTCGAACGGCGGCTCGTGGGGACCACGGCCCAGCAGTGCATTAGCGTCACGCGCGTAGTCCACGAACGCTACGATCGACTCGTCGAGCCATCGCGAGTGGGACTGAGACTTGCACGAAGATGAGGAGGAGGAGGAGGAGGAGGAGCAGGACCACTCGAGCAAGAGAAGCCCGGCGTCGGCGCGCCGGTCCTCAATGCTAACACGCAGGAGAGAAGAGGAGGAGGAGACGCTGGCGCTTGTGCACGGCAAGGAGGCGAGCAGAGAGGCCGCGCTGCACCAGATCAGCGCCTCCATCTTCTGCGCCGCCCACTTTGGAATGTGAGCCCTTGGTGGTTGAAACTAGCCCATGCTAATTGCAACCTGACAAGCGTGGGCCGTCTCACTTCCAGGCACGGTATCCAGCATTAGACTTGACACGACCAGTTAATACGACACTAACGTTAACGCTTCTTATACGCACCACTAGTGCCGCCATATTACCTCAACCCTCGCAGGAACTGGCGAAGTCCATGGTGGATTTCCATCGCGTTGGGGCGGTCGGCTGGGTCCGGCACGAGGCAGCTGTCCACCAAGCGCCTCACGCCGTCTGGACACGAGGGCGAGACCGTCGGCCGCAGCTTGCCCGTGCTCACCAAGATTGCTATCCTCGTGTTCTTGAGCACGGCCTGGCTCGCTCCGCCTCCTCGTGCTCGACTGCGACCACGCGAATTCATTTCGTCCGCAGCCGCCAAGACGTCTTCGTGGGAGTAGGGATGACGACACCGATCCAGTTCCACGAGCAGCACGCCCAGAGAATATATGTCTGCCTTCTCACTGTACCGCTCACCGCGTAAGACTTCAGGTGCAATCCACGCGACAGTGCCCACCTCACGTGTCATGGTCTCGTTCATTGGCACCTCTCGACTGACCCCAAAGTCGCTGAGCTTCGCGTTCCCTGTAGAATCCAGCAGCACGTTCTTCGCCTTCAAGTCGCGGTGGATGATTGGAGCGTTGAACGAGTGCAAGTACACGACCGCTTCTGCGATATCCGAGGCGATCAACGCCTTGCTCGAGAGATTGGAAGCTGTCCAGGGCTCGGACCACTCGCTCCCAGTCGGCTCGCCGTGTTGAGAGTGTAGCACCGAGTGCAGGTCTCCTCCATCCATGTACTCGATCACCACCGACAAGTCGCGCAGACTTGTCCAACTGATCCCAACGCACCGCACAATCTTCGAATGATCGAGACTGACACACAGGCGAATCTCATCCATGAAGCCCCGGACTCGGGCCTCGTCCCGGCACGCCGAAGGCAGCATCTGCTTGATGGCAACGCTCTGCCCGTCAAAGACTCCGCGGTATATAATGCCAAAGCCGCCGCGAGCGATTGGGTCACCGAGTTGGATCGCGCTCGAGTCGATACGGTAAAGACTGAGCGCCTTGTCGTTGCGAATGTCGTTGTCGAGGTACTCGCTGGAGAAGTCTTTCGACGCGTGGTAGTCCCCAGAGGGTGTAGTTTGCGGCGTCTCCATACTCGCGTACGTAGCGGTCGTGTCTTGGTTTGATTTATCCTTGGAGGAAGACACGGCACGGTATCCAACGGCGCCCATCGCCAACAGGAGGGCGGCTCCTGCGATCGCGGCGACGATGGTAGTCGTGTTGGAGGACATCGAGGAAGAGCGGTTGGCTCCTGTCGCGCCAGCCCTACTGCCCGCGTTCACATTGGGCGTGCTTGTCCTTCCAGGTCTTTGAGAAGATCTCCCGGATGCACCGCTGTCCTCACCGCTCGAAGAACCTCCATTCTCAGAACTGAGCGAGGCACCACCTTCTGTAGACAATGACCCACGGCCACCAGTACGACCACCGAGAACATCGGTACCTCCGCCACCTCCGGTGATATTGGTACCTCCGTCGACACCGGATCCACTTCCACCGCTGCTGCCTCTTCGTGACGATGAACTAGTCGGATTCGATGGCCCGCCCGACACGCCGGTTGCGTTTAGTCTGCCACTCCCGGGTTTTGGTGTGGGGCTATGATTTGCGTCAGGTGTACTCGGAGAGGACGGAGATGCGGGCGACGGTGCACGTCCTGCAGCACCACTCGGAGAGGTCGGTGGTCCGCCAGCGTAGACTTCATTGAAACGTTCATCTGCAACAGACAGAAGATTGGTGTAACTATCATCCAGGTTAAACACACCATCGGGATGTTGGTACGCACCGCTGATCACGCACACGTTGCCTTGATTCAAGGTGATCACTTCGGCAGTCTTGTCGGTACACGCTGGCTGCTCGATAAGCATATCAAATGTGCCGAACTTTCCCGTCAGCTGGCGGAGAACCGCGACGTCAGACTTGCGAATCTCGAAGCTCGTGAAAGAATAGCCCACGTCCCTACGAGTCCACACATTTGAAACACAAGGATCATTGAGAGACTGAGTGAACAGAGCTTCCGGATGAGTGGATGTTATCGTACAGAACGTATAGATAGCTTGGAAGTTTCACGCCTCGCAAGGAGGTGATTTGACACCCCACACAACGTCTACGTTCAAAGATAGAAATAAATGGGCTTAATGAGCGAGCTCCGCGTCCTCCACGACACAAGGCGCACGCACATATTCTGGAGCGAGTTGGGCAGCACAACGCCATCCAATGTTGTGATTGGATTCCCCGTCATGTCGCTGGCATCGTCAGCCACATCAAGGCACTGTGAGCCTGTGCCCACCAGATCCGTGTCCCACTCAATAGAACCCACGTACAGCGCTCCCAGCGACGACGGCATCACAAAGTCAATTGCCGTGAGCTGATTGTTGGAGAGATCCCTATAAGCACCCGTTATAATAAGAGAGCCGAAACTGGTCAGCAGGGCGGCAATTCATCATGGGCAACGCCTCCTGATCCGCACAGCTTTGTGATCGACGACGGCAGCTTGATTTTCGCCAGCGACTTGAGCCGCGTGTTCCCCTTAATGGTTCTACTCCCGAGGATACAGAGACACGGTTAACACGTGAGTATTAATACTCGTTGCAGTGAAGACACCACGTTATCCCACGTACAGAGTTTTCACGCCGTTTGGCACTTTCAAAAGCTCGAAATCGGAGATGCCAGTATCGGAGAACTGCCTGTTGAGATGTCGTACATGAGCCACATACGCCACAATGTATCGAGCCTACGCAGGCTGCGGTAACGCACACTGTCGTGACAGCTGAGGGGAGAATAAAGGCCGCTGCTGAGGCTGCGCTTGATGCCGATGAGATGGACCTGTGAACGTAAGGTAGGTAGGTAGGTGGTGCCTGTGCTTCGTGTCCAGTTTGTATGTGCCGAGCAATGCACGTACAACTCCCGTAGCAGCTGCGCCGCCGCGGAGAAGTCGGCGCCGCGAGACAGTGGCGACGATATCGAGCTAGGGATATAACAATCATTGCAGTTGTGAGTGCTCCACCCGCGCAGCCCTGCCGTGAATGAGGAAGCACGCTCACAATGTCGCGGCAGTTTTCGGGACACTCGCGATGCGCTCGACGTTCGTGGACGTGATGTAGTACATGCCTCCCCGATTCGAGGGCCCCACCGCGTCGTACGTGCAGTCGGGTCGGAGGATCACAACGTTGGGCGTCGGGAAGCCCCTGGTCGAGGTCATCGTGACGACTTCGGGCGCCGCCGCGCCGGTGACGTCGCACACTGCGGCCGAGGCCGCGCCCAGCGACGCGGTCAACAGAACGCCCGTCACGAGCTGCATTTTGTACGGACAATGACTGGACTTGGGATGGAAGGAGCTGCTTCCTGTTGTTTGGCTCTGGCACTTTGCATGTGCGTGAAAGCCTCTCCATGTGTTGGATGGATATAATATACTATATTAGCGTATTATGATTCTCATATCCCAAGGTTCAGTACTACAGTTGTCAGCATACAAAATATAGGACTGTGATGATATACTGGTATAACGTATTTCATATCCGGCAGACTCGCTTACTTCAGTACTGTGCAGTTTTTTGTCATCCAGGACCCTGTGATATGGTCACCTGCCTGCGTGTGAAACGGTACGCTGTGGAACGACACACCGTGACTAATCTTTCGTTGCCAAACCCACGTGCACTTGGGATCTGTGACCATCTCGCGCTAACGCCAAGACAAGAATCCTGCGATGTTTGTTTGCCCTGGTAGTGCTTTGGACGGTCGCTTCATCTGAGTCCACGAGCTAGAAAAGACCTGCTCGGAGCACCACCAGCGTTTGGCTAGGTAGCCGCCATCACTTCCTTATGTGCGTACGGGTGGCGAAACCGATCTATCGCGACCAGCAGCACACCCTGTGTGATGATGCTGAAGTGAGTACCATAACTTACTTCTTACTGGACATGGTGTCGAGCAATGTGTTGTGGGCAAAGTCGGAGCCAAGGTGGCGCGCGAGCTCTGCATGTTGTACTCTTGTGGTTGGGTGGTGGACTTGACTGCTGGTCTATGTCTCCATGGCTGCTGCATCTGCCATCTTGTTGTAGTCTTCGGGCTTCCGCGTACAATTGTCGTTGTCGGTCGTTGCGCGCTGTCTGATACTTTGAGAGTTGTCGTAGGATAAACTGGCTGTCTCCAACTACTTCGAGGGGAGTCCAGTTGTACTCGTGCGCCGGCGTACTCCGCTTGATTGTTGGTGGTGTCCAGGCGGGCCAGCGACATTGCTGCTGACCAGACGATCGAGGCTGTGGTGGCTCGCTGGTCCGAGCACACCCGGTGTGTAGATATCAGCTTTCTCGCTGTACCGCTCACCGCGCAGCACCTCTGGTGCGATCCACGCGATGGTCCCGATCACGCGTCTGAGCTTGGCATTCCCCGTCGAGTCCAGCAACATGATACAGTCTGTCAGACTATATACGGTGTTGTTATCGGTCGCTAATCACCAATCAGGACCTTGCCCTACTGTGGGCGAGATCTGCATGCATGACAATGGGCTCACGACCCTTCTGAGACTCAGCATGGTGTTGGAGTTAACCGGGCCGACATGGCCAATCAGTGGAGACCAAACACAGTACAGGGATCATGGCGATCTCCACTCGGTATCATGTAGGGGCCACATCTTTCTTTTTGGTCCCGCCAATCCGGGCGGCCATCACTCTACGCTTCGCTATTTATGGTAAGTTGTAAATGATCTCGACGGTCTCGCCTCACTTCGCACCAATCTCTCGGTCAATCGCGTTCAGTGTTTCCGCCACTTCCATCGCCGTCGGTCGATCGGCCGCATCCAACGCGAGGCACCGCAGTGTCACCTGCTTGACTCTGTCCGGACACGACGGCGACGGCGACGGTCGCAGTTTGCCCGTGCTCACCATGATCGCCATGCGCGTGTTCCGCATCATAGTCGTCGTTCTCGCACTCGGTTTATCATGGGACACCAGCACTGGTTCGTGGGCGTACGGGTGGCGACACCGGTCAAGCTCGACGAGCAGCACACCGAGGGAATAGATATCGGCCTTCTCAGTGAACCGCTCGCCTCGCAAGACCTCAGGAGCGATCCACGCGACGGCGCCGGCCTCGCGGGACGCCGCCTCGTCCACGGTGCCCGACCGCCCAATGCCGAAGCCGCTCAGCTTGGCGTTGCCCGGCAGATCCAGCAACACGAGCTTGGACCGGAGATCGCGATGCAAAATGGGCGTCTCGCGCGTGTGCAAATACGCCAGTGCGCGTGCCACGTCCGACGCAATCGACGTCTTGCTCTTGATCCGCGAGACCGACCAGGACTCGGACCATTCGCGACCTGTTGGTTCGCCGCTTTGGCTTTGCAGGAACGCACGCAGATCGCCACCGGCCATGTACTCTGTAACGACAGAAAGGTCCCGAACGCTGGTCCAGCTCATGCCCAGACACCGCACAAGCTGTGGATGGTGCAGACTCAGGCAGACGCGAATCTCGTCCATGAAGCGCGCGACGTTTGCCTCGTCGCGCCACGTGTCTTGGGCCATTTGCTTCACGGCGACGGTCTGACCTCGAAAGACGCCTCGGTAGAGTACGTACGCACTGCCCTGCGTAACGGCATCGCCCAGTTGGATGGCTGCGGCGTTGAGGCGATACGCTCGGAGTGTGTGGTCAGTGCGAATGTCGTGCTCGAGATACTCGTCGAGGTCTTCTTCTGCGGCCAGGGTCGGATCACGCGGCGCTGCTATGGCGTAATCGAGGGGCAGCGGTGAGTCCAGGCTGTCGTAGGCCGCTGCATCTTGCTTGCGTTTGGCATCAACGAGGACGCGGTACCCGACCACGCCCATCGCGAGCACCAGCACCGTTCCCACGGCGGCCAGAACAATGACGAGTAAGGCGGAAGAGGCGTCAGAGGTCGCGCTGGACGTTGTGGTCTTCTTCTCGCTGGCCTGCCCTTTCAGTGGAGACGGACTAGGCCCGTCACGGTCTCTCAGGTGGGAGTTCGCCGACGGTATACTGTGCGTTTCCGAAACACTACTCTCCAGTGTCGGCTTGCCTTGGGTCTCACCAGTCATGGATCGATCATACTGACGCGCTTCGGGCGCTGATTCACTCGGGCCGGGCGACTGAGCCAACACAACCGTGGTGGCGACGACTTCCCCGATGGAGACGAACGACGACGAGGCAGAGTCTGTTGTGGAGGGAGCCCGAGTGAATGGCCTGGAGTCTTTGTCCACTGTGCCGGGTGAGCCACTAGCACTAGGAGTGTTGGAGTAGGACAAGACCGCTGGTCCTCCGTTGTGAAGTTCCTCGAATCGCGCATCTACGATGACATCACTTCCATCAGTGGTGTGGAACGCATCGTCATACAACTCCACAGTAACGCACCGCTGATCACGCAGATAGTGCCTTGCTTGATGGCGACCGCTCGGGCCGTGGTATCGGAGCATGTTGGCTGACGGATCGACGGGGATAAGGTGCCTGCTGACGCGAGACGCTGGAGCACCGCAACGTCCGACTCGCGGATCTCAAACGTCGTGACTTCTTTAAGGCCGAGATTCCTGCGAAGGAGAAAGCATGGGGAGTGAGTGATTCCTTTCCTTTTCTGTAAAGGCGTTTAGCTAGTCGGGTAGGTACGTACAATGTGCTAAGTCGTCGTGGGAGTTTCACACCGCGTAGCGATCGGACCTCGCATCGCTCGCAAATACTGGGTACGCGGAACGGAAAGAGCGTCAGTTATGAAGAGGGTTATCAAAGCCAAATCGCAGACGCGAGTGTGCTCTTACAAATGGACAAGCGAGTCGGGAAGCCGCGTGCCGTAAAGTGTCGTGAGCGGGTTTCCACTGACGTCACTACGGTAAATCAACAACCAACATCAGACTCAGAAACGAGATCCCTAGTGCGTGCTCTACCGCTCAACGCTTCTCACGTACATGGATTGCAGCTTCTCTGGTAGTGCAAAGTCGATTGTACTGAGGGCGTTGTTGCTGAGATCCCTGGAGCCAG
Source organism: Pythium phragmiticola (assembly GCA_023335935.1). Taxonomy (NCBI): domain Eukaryota; phylum Oomycota; class Peronosporomycetes; order Pythiales; family Pythiaceae; genus Pythium; species Pythium phragmiticola. Next base: position 19,347 of record JAADWA010000243.1, read on the forward strand.
AACATGAGGATTGTTCAGAGAACCGTATCAAGGAATACCCGGTCAGCCGTCGCGTACAGTTTGGAGACGGAGGACGGCAGAATGAGCTTCTTGAGTGACTTAAGCGAGTGGTTGTCTCGGAGTGTTCTGGTTGACACGATCATCGGGTGAGATTGCTCAGTTGATAGGGGGTGCTCAAGGGAGACACCAAACGTACACTGAAGCCACGCTGCTTGGGATCTTCAAAAGCTCGAGATCTGACATCTCGGTGTTTTTGAATACCCTGCATCAGGATAACACCCATAGGCAGTCAGTGTTTCAGCTCGTTCAGGTCACTGAATCAGCGTTGCACGCACAGCGTTTTCAGCAAACCTGGGAACACAAAGTCCTTGACAGACGCCGTCGCCAACTCGATGGACCTGGCATCCATACACGTGAGTAACCAGGTATAACCAGCAGGCGTCTCCAGGCCGGAAGGGAGATGCACTCACACTGCTTGCAGCTCGCGTGCGGCCGTGAAATCGCCGCCCTCGGAGAGCTCCGCCTTCAGTACACTACAGTAATCCAATCAAAGCCGTTCAACCTCCTCGCTGCCTCGTCACGCCTACGGACAGCACTTACATTTGCGTGATGAGCGATGGGAGACTGGCGACGCGCTGGATGGAGCGTTCCGATACTGAGAACGTTTGTCCCCGGGTCACCGTGATCTTGTCGGAGGAGCAGTCCGGCCAGACCACAACAGCCTCAGATGCTGGGGACCGCGCGGACGCTAGGAGCGTGGCCACAGCCGGCGCTGGCAGACCTGAGACTGCGCACACCGAGGCAGCCTGCGCGGCGACGTGCGGCGCAGTCGCGACCGCGATAACGACCCACGTGACGACGTCCCACATCATAGGATCACTTGTTAATAGTGAATTCAATTGTGCTGGTCTTCTTGACCGACGGGCGACCGAGGTCCGCGGGACTGAGAGAGAGAGTATCGAGCGGATGTATTAGCTTTCGAGACACGTTTCGCTGCGTTTGCTTTGCGAACATATTCTCCATCCCATCATATATCGATTGCTGGAGGCTCTGGAACCCCCTGCCAATTCAGTCATATTGTATCTCGTGTGTGTGTGTCACGTGAGTTGACTGGGAAGGGGTAAATACTCACAGTCAGTTCATCAGCTGAGAGAGGGACTCCACTGAACCCGAGTTCAGAACAGTCATGTTGTAAATCCAGCTATGATATATCCAGTGACTAGACCAATGATGCAGTCATAGACGAGACAGTGTCTGCACCCAGTGGGTGATACCGGCGCTGCACGCACACTGAATGAAGTACTAGTATTATCGACCTGCTGGTGTTGAAATACTCGATACATATCATAAGGCAGGACATGCGATCCAAAGGCGCACTTGAGTATTGACGTGCCGTGGGTATTGAAGTGCCGTGGGGCCCCTACTGCACTTCAATACTGTAGTGCGCCTCTGGATTGCATATCCAGTGTGACTATTGATCCTCGGTGTTCTGGTACAGTAATAAAAACTCGACGTCGGCCATCTCCAAACGGATCTAGTGTAATACGTAGTAGTTTACAATGGTTGCATGGAGCCAAGCGCAGTGACAACCTCTTGGGCCGTCGGTCGCTCGGCCGCGTCAAACGCCAGACAGCGCGTCATCACGTGCTTGACTCGGTCGGGACACGACGGCGACGGCGTCGGACGCAGCATCCCTGTGCTCACGAGAATGGCGATCTTGGTGTTCTTCACGATCGCCTGGCTGGTCTCATTCTCCAGCCCACGAGCACCACTAGCGTTCGGCTCGGTGGCAGACATGACTCCCTCATGTGCGTACGGGTGGCGACACCGATCCATCTCGACCAGCAGCACACCCAGAGAGTAAATGTCCGCCTTCTCGCTGTACCGCTCGCCGCGCAGCACCTCTGGTGCGATCCACGCCATGGTCCCGATCTCGCGCGTCATCGTCTCGTCCATCGCCACCTCTCTGCTGATTCCAAAGTCACTGAGCTTGGCATTCCCCGCTGAGTCGAGCAGCACGTTCTGTGCCTTCAGATCACGGTGGATGATTGGTGTGTTGAACGAGTGCAAGTACACGACCGCCTCTGCGACATCAGAAGCGATCGACGACTTGCTCATGAGATTGGCGTCAGTCCATGGCTCGGACCACTCGCGTCCAGTCGGCTCGCCTCTGTGTGTTTGCAATACGGAGTGGAGATCCCCACGTTCCATGTATTCGGTCACAACCGACAGGTCGCGGAGACTCGTCCAGCTGATCCCGATACAGCGCACTATCTTCGGGTGGTTCAGACTCACGCACATGCGGATCTCGTCCATGAAGCTGGTAACTGTCGCTTCGTCTCGCCAGGTGTCGGGAAGCATTTGCTTGATAGCGACGCGCTCCCCATGGACCACCCCCGTGTAGATGATACCAAACCCACCACGCGCGATGGGAGCACCGATTTCAATCGCACCGCCTTCGACGCGGAAGTGGGCGAGCAGCTTGTCGTTGCGAATGTCGTTTGCCAGGTATTCTTGCGAGCTTGGCTGGGGTTCGCTAGGCTCACCGCCCTTGATACCGGAGGCCATGGGCGTGTCGAGGCTGCTGTAGTTGGCTGTTGGAGACGTGGCCTCGGAGCCTTGCTTGGCCATCGAGGTTCTAGCCTTTCGGTATCCCACTGCCAGCAACAGCAAGACAAATGTCGTGCCGATGACAGTGAGAATGATGGTAAGCAACTGAGACGACGACGAGCTGGCCTCTATTGAGGTGGTCTCAGCGGTCTTGCTCGTGTCGGGGCTGCTTGGGTCTTCATCTGCGTCTCTCGTACCGGGCAGCACACTTGCACGCGAAGTCCCATTCTTTCGAAGTGTTGTTGGAGGATGCGTCGCCACCTCCACCGGAGAAGTGGTCTGATTGACGCTCGAGCTGCCAGCTGGAAGAGGCCGAGGGGTAATATCGGTAGTCCCAGTCTCTTGTCGTGACGTCCCGGTGGTGGTAGGGCGTGGCGCTCTGTCGCTGGGCAAGCCGATGGCAATTGTATCGTCCGTGCCACTGGTGGTGGGTGTGGCGGGTGGGGTATCTGGCGTTGATGCTGCTGACGGTGGCTCTCCGGGCGGCGATGGTGGAGATGGTGTCAACGGCGGCCATGGCACTGTAGTCTCGGGGACGCTGGGCATGGATTCCGAGCCGGCTTGTGGGGTGAGAGTGGCGGGCGGCGTTGCGGTTGGAGATGGCGGCAGACCAATGCCGTACACTTTCGCGAACTGATCATCTAAGACAACGAAGCACGCTGTCAGTTGAGCCTCTCTTATCGGCCGTGATCCTCTACCGTCGTGAACGCACCACTGATCACGCACACATTCCCCTGGTCGAGCGACACGAGTTCCGCGGTCGCGTCCGAGCATTGCGACTGCGTGAGCGGTGTGTTAAAGTTGTAACTGCGGACTTTCTGCAGTGTCGGGAGATCGGACTTTCGAATCTCAAGCGTTGTGATTGGGCTTGAGCCTAGTGTCCTGATCAACGACCCATGCGAGTGAGAACCATCTTATCCGCTGAGGCATCGCTCGTGAACGTACAGGGAACTCAGTGAGGCTGGCAAATTAACCCCTCGGAAAGACGTGATGTTGCAGTCCGCGCAGTACCTGTTTAGCACAACGCACATATCGGTCAGCTTAGTATCGTCCACATGTACGAAGCGCAGCGTGCATACAGTTGCGTGAGAGTTTCCGGGAGCTTCACCCGTTCGATCTTTGTGATTGGGTTTCGGGAGAGTCCACTGTACACAGGATAAGAAAACCGGCGTCAGCCTACCGTCCACTGTTCCGTCAGAGGCAGAAGAATGCATGAGAGACCCACAGCGCCGTGAGGTTTGCAGGCAGTTTAAAGTCGATTTCCGTGAGCTGGTTGTTCAACAAGGTCCTGTGGGTTTGGGCACGACGGTTGGAACACGTTAGCGCGTGCCATGCAAGCGGGTCAGCAGTGCGTGCGAAGGCGTACAATGATTCGATGGAGGCTGGTAGCGAGACATTCCTCAGCGACTTGAGTGTGGTGCCTTGAATAGAACTATCGAGGACATTTTGCATGAGACACGAGGAGCCGCACGTCACAACACAGAGCAAAACGCTGTCCTTACAGCATTTCCAGATTGGTCGGGAATGTCAGGTCCGCGAGGTGGTCGATGGATCCATTCTTAAATATGCTGATCCCACACACAATGCATGAACAAAAGTCTGTTTCAACCAGAGCAAGTGCAGCGCACGCACATGGAGCCGACCGTGTCAGGGAACACAAAATCCTTCACGGAGGAGACCGACTCGAAAGACCTGGAGGTGTTGCCATGGCAAGCGCGACACAGCGTCAGTGGAAACACCCATTTACAATTGTTCTTCATCAAGCAGCACCCACATGAAAAAGAGTTTGGCCGACGCCGTGAAGTCCCCGCCGCGAGAGAGCCCGCCATTGCTCAAGCTAAAACGACGACATAGATATGGGTCAGCTCCCATTAGATTCAAAGATGACCCTATTGCGCTCACAATATCGTCGTCTTGGATGGGATGCTCGCCACGCGCTCGACATGCCGGTTCCTCACGTCCACTCGGGCGGCGTCAGGGTTCTCGCCTTCGCGGACGATTTCGTAGGAACAGTCCGGTTTCACAATCCACGCGACCACAGTCGGCTCGCGCGTCGACGCCATCAGCGTGGGCACGTCGGGTCCGGGCTCGCCCGTGATCTCGCACAGCGCACCGGCCGCCTGGGCGGACGCTGACGCGAGCGCCGCGCCGAGAGCGAAACCCTTGACTGCATTAAGTCGCATGGTGTGCGTCCGGAGTATAGTGTCCAGAGACCAGGAACGAATTAGATGCACCAAGGACTCCCTCACCCAGGCCACCTCGACAGTTCAGTCACCGCCTGTGACGTATGGCACCTACTGGGTGTGATATATGTGATACGGATATCTATTGGGGGAGGTTATACGAACGTGATACGAGTGTAGTGTGTAAAATCGTCAGAGGATCACATTGAATTTCAGCGGTTATAGTGTCTCACGGGTATTACGCCCATCGGACACTGACCACATGCTGATTGCATCTGGTTCAGTGCTCCTGTGCCCCTCAACTCTCAGCTCCCGCTGCTTGATTGTCAGTACGCAGTCCCAGCACAAGACTGAAGTCCAAGTCGGTGGAATAAGGTGGCGGCAAACTTTTTTTCTCTTGCGTCTTAGGATCTTGGATCCCCCCTCTGATCGACTGCATCGTATGTGGAAAAAGTGATTCCACGAGTCGGGAATGAAGTTCCGCTGTTCGGGCTCCGAACGCCCACGGATCAAGCCGGTGGAACACTCCTCCAGGTCCACTGAGAATCTGAGAAGACTCGCAGACACCGCGTCTGTGAGTGTGAGACGTCAACAGTGATGACCGCTATCGTCTTGTACATAAAAGATCCATGCCGAGCAACGCAACGACACTGGCCAGCTCTGCATTCACGTGGCTTTCGTTAGTGTTTGGTTCCGCGATCTGATTGCCGTCCCGACGATTTTAAGCCGCGCATTTCGCCTTCTAACTGACGCTGTCCACCGATCTGTAGTAGAACTTTTGTAGCGATTCCAACTCCATCTCGTTACTTGGCCCATACTCGTATCATTTTATAAAAAAGCACGTTTGGCTAAACGCCACGGCGTGATCTTGCGCAGGATGCTATCTTTGTACTACGTAGTAGTTCCATCACGATCCACTTTTGTTTGTCAATTTAATTACGGGAAGGCGACGCGCATGCGCTTGATCATGTCGACAAGGAACGGCGCGTTGATGGCGTTCATCATCTCCTTCGGCACTTCGGGTCCGACGAGGTCGGCATAGTTGATGAGCCGCACGACCGACTGCGATGCGTTCGTCGCGAGCGGCTGCACGTCGACGGCAAACGTGTTGAGCACACGCACCGGCACGGCCGACGCGTTGTAGCACGCGCCGCCATACTTGCTGCAGCCAGGGATCGCTTCGTGCTGGATCGACTTGGACACGAAAATCCGCGTGAGCTGGTCCACTTGGTTGTACACAAGGAACTGGCGCTTGGTCAGTCCCGGCAGTTCGACGCGTGCCTGGTCGATCTTGAGGTATTTCTTATCCGTGTTGCCATGGCCGCGCCAGAACTCCGTCGAGTAGTTAGCGAGCGGCGGCTTGTAAAAGTCATCAGGGTTGCTTGTCGGGTCGATGAGTTGGTAGCCCTTGGGCGTGATCAGCAGATCAAAGAGCTTTTGTGCGTCCACGTCGACGATGGCCTGCGCGCGCGTGAGGTCGACACCGGACTCGGCAAACACGCCGCACACGGGCTTGGCCTCGTTCAGAATGCCGTCCGTGCTGGAGATGACGCGCCAGCCTGTCGAGTTCCAGATCGCAAAGGCCTCGGCGACAAAGGCGTCGGCAAACGCCGTCGCCGTGACTTCGTTGATCGGCCACTCGCCAATGAGCGGGTACGGCGACACCGACTGGGACTGCTGCGTTTCGACGGCAGAGATTGGCGTGATCACGCTAGCAGCGATCGCGAACACCTGGAACAACTTGGAGCCGAACATTTGGGGTTGCTGGCTTGTAGGTGAAGGTCCGACTTGGGCAGAGGGAAGAAAATTGAAGAATGGGCTATGTCCGAAGAGTGTGAATTGTGTGTCTCTGCGGGCACACAACCGTTGCGGTCAAAGCGTCAACGATCAGAGCAGAGAGAGAGAATCTCCAAGTCCACTGGATTGCTCAGGTGATGCTGGGTGAGTCCGCGTTCTCACTGTCCGGGAGCAAAGGATACGCACACTGATACACTGTCAGTTTGGCACTGATGTATGGTTCATCTGTTCGTAGAGTGTTTTATCAGCATCAAACCCTCACCATTGAGGGTGATGTGACGAGCGACGTCAGCAGTAAGATGCGAGTGGTGGATTGTTGTCAGCAATGCTGAGGCGTTATGCGCATACGTACAGTAGGACACATACAATGCCTGTTGGGTTTCCGTTAGTATCCGTTTGTTTACAATACGAAAGCGCGGCATGTTCTTGGCATGAACAGTTCCTCCACCAGGATGATCCACCAGTACCTTATTACGACTCTTACGTAAGCGAGTCTGCCTCACGCGATTCTTCACGAGTCCCCGTCCTGGGATTGGATCGCAAGTGGACCATCCAGGCGTTATCTTAATGATCCAATGGACATAGTATCGTATTATGAAGGGTTTATTGTTAAAGGAGGTTCAGAAATATACACTGATTATGTTTGTGAAAATTTCGTAATATTGTGTTTTGCAGACTATGATGTTATACAAATGGGTGCGTCATATTACAAACACGATGTATTATTATAGGACTTCAAGTTTCAGTACGTACACACTGGAATGTACAATGTGTATAGTAAATACCCTACGCGGGTGAGTGGATTAACTGTACGTACTGAGGTTAGTAGTAGCTGTACTATTAATACAGTATGTGGGGTCATGGCCAGGGCAGTTATAACATTACCCATCATGGCTTTGACTCAATTGTGATCCGCAAAGATCCGCTTTCTTCGGTGGTGGCACCACCCAGGGTACTGTACCATTGTGAACGGTGAAAAAGTGGGATAGTGTCCTGTACACAAGCAACTCGCCGTTCTGGACAGTTCACGGCACCATAGACGGCGCCGCATTTCGCGTTGACAGTTTCGACCAAGAGCCATGAAGCAGCTCTATTTAGGAGCTGTCGAGAGGCGACCGTCTCTCTGAGACATCCTTCAAGGATGCACAAGGATTCCTTGTATTACAGTACCTTTCAAGTTGAATTTTAAAGAGTCCGATTGTACATTACTGCACGGCCCGTATGTACAGTGTACATCCGACAAGACGGCCGTCGATGCTTTGGTCACCCGTGGTGACCCATCAGTACTGTACTGTACGCTGTGTGATCATTCGTTGCGGCTCGGTGTGCGACGACTCGAGTGTCAGGACGCCATCCGCCGAGTCGAAGGAACGACACTATTGCCCTAGTCTAAGTGGTCGAGTCTGGAGGAGTCTTACTGGAGTCGAAGCCTTCGACTCGAAGGTAGCTAGTACAGTGTACAGCGTACGTCTGATATGAATAGCTAATCATTCAGTGACCGCAAATAACTCTTGTCTGTGCCTCATTCTTGTCTGCGAGTCGCAACGCTCGATCACCCCAGACCCTGCCAGGACCTGGCCAGGCTGGTAGTGCTTGGTACACTAATAGGCCCCAGTGTGTGGCGGATCTATCAATCGATCCGACTGCGACACGACACGCGTGTTTTTGGTTCCCTGAAGCTGAAGCTAAAGGCGCGACAGTTCCTCCCCGAGTGCAGATGGGCCGACATGCTCGCACCGTTACTGTTGTTGTCGACCGATGCATCGACGGATCGGGATCAGTAGCAGGGAGACGCGGCAAACGAGTACAGCAGCGCATCCGTAGACAGGAGGGTCGCCAAGTTCGATCGCGTACGAGCGGTACTGCCAGCAATGTGCAGCGAACGCTATGTGCCCTATTCTTGATGAAGGCCGGTCGAGCTCAAAACGCCCATTGGGGATGGATCCCCCACCGCGGAAAACACACTGTACGGCAGTACTATACGCTAGTACGCAGTTGCCAACTGCAACCAACCGCCAGTTGGTTGCAATTGAGCACGGCGGACTCGCGCGGTCAGAAACGCAGGATCGATCTTGGGTGTAGTATTAACATCATCAGCGTTGGCGTCAACGAAACTGTGGCGCTCATAGTAGGGTTGTCGATAGTCTCGAGAAGCTCATCTGGGGTGATCCGCCGAGCGACACCGAGAGGCCCACAGTTCGTTTCTCGTTTGGGTGCCTGTACCACGGTCGCAGCAGCACGCTGGTGCAAGTTGCACCGTGTACACCTGTGGTGATCTTCCTCAATGAGTTGCGCCGTGCAACTCATTCTATGCACGGATATGTGAGGTGGAGGCTACTCCCGAACCATACTATCCAATCCTTTCCAAATATGATAGTCAATTCGAGCCGGATAGTACGAAAGCCCATTGTATAATTAACTACCTTTCTACACCATTCGGCTCATGCGTGGGCACAGGCAAGAACATCTTGTTGTGCTCTGTGCTATGGAAGATGGGGCTGACGTGGCACGCATGACAGAAACGACCGCCATCATCAACCAATAGAATCGACTCCTTCAGCAAACGGGACTGGGCCAGCGAGTGAGAGAATGCCAGCGGCACCCGGTATTCTCTCCCTTTTTCTCTGTGCGGAAATGCAAGGAGGGACACGACCCTTGCCGTGCTGAACACTGCAAGCGTTCAGCCGGTCGCAGCACGATGCTCTTCTCTCCTCATTCTTCTCCCAGCCCACGCGTAGCGCACAAGGACCAAAAGCGACGATAACGGAGACCTTCATGACGACGATCGACAAGACCTACGAGACCGAAGAGCTCGCGGGCGAGGAGCTCGTGGACGCGGCCAACGCCGCCCACATCGCGGACCGCGCGCTCGCCGAGGCGGATCGCCTCTGGGCGTCCACGGCGTCCGGCTGGCGCGTGCTCAGCGAGTCGCCGAGCGTGCGCAACGAGACGATCCCATTGCGGGGCGCGTTTGCCGGTGCGGGCGTCGACCTGGAGCGCGCCACCGCGACGATTGACGGCCCCGCGCAGCTCGTTTTTGACCTTCTCGTGTCGCCTCAAGGCACACGGCTGATTGATCCGTACACGGACCCGAGCGACCGTGGTCTGCTGCTTGAGACGTTTGACGTGGCCGCGTGGCGGCCGGACACGGCCCCCAACAAAGGCTCGCGCCTCGAAGCGATTCGGAACTATGCGAGCGTGCCGCTCATGGCCCAGCGCGAGTTCATTGCGCTCAATATCATTGAGGCCAATGCGCGGTACTTCATCCAGAAGTCGATTCTCCACGCGGCCGCGCCAGGCGCGAGCGAGTGGGGGCCCAACGAAGCGCAGAAGCAGCAGCCCTGGAGCACCGTGCGTGCCGTTTGCACGTTTGCCGTCCGGGTCGAAAGCGTCTCGGAGACCACGTGCAAAGTGCACTTTCTCAACCACGCCAACCTCGCCGGCAACTTCTCGGCGCTGATCCAACGCACGTTCAACAGATCGTTTCTCCCGGCGGTCGCGGAACGCCTGCAAAAGGCCGTGGCCGAAAAGCTCCAGGCGCCGGCTTCGTGAGAAAAAGAAGAAAGATCACAATCTCAAATAAAGAATTGGATTAGTACATAAAATATAATTGGATTGATCATTTGCGCCGGGCGCTTGCGCTGGGTGTTGCGTGGGATGGTCGGATCCGATATGTTAGGAACCACTGTCCGAAAAACGAGAAATCATGACCTTTTGGCCAATCGCTTAGGAATCGACATTCTACAGTTGAAGAATAATCAAAATTCTAGAAATCTTGGACAGAAATAATATTTTTTAAATATAACCAATTGGATCGAACTGAATTGAATTGAGCTGTACAGAGGCATACCGTAACCAGAAGCCATCACGATGGCCGGCGGGCACTGCGGCGGTCGAGCTGCATGCGACCAGCGCCAGCAAGGCGACTGTTTGACGACGACGACGACAGGAGCGCGCCGTCGCGGAACGTCTCCGTCACCGTCTCGGCGCGGCCGTCGGGCGTCATGGTCGTTGTGGTCGTCGTGGTCACGACGCGGCCATGGCGGTCCGTGGACGACGACGAGCTCACGGTCTGAGACGAGAAAGTGCGAAGGTTTCCGGACGCCAGAGCGTCCATCACGGAGCCGTTCATGCCTCGACTCGAGTGGCGAAACGGACTGCCGCCTCTGCCCATGGACGGAAAGCCAAAGCTAAAGCCAAAGGCGTCGTCGAAGTCGTCAAACGGATCCATCGCGGGCTGGCGCCGTCCAGACCGTCCAGAGACGCCTGCGCCGCGGAAGAACGGCGTATCGAACGGATCTCGTCCAGCGTCTCGGAAGAACGGCATGTCGAATGGACCTTGTCCAGCGCCGAAGAACGCCTCGAAGATGTCGCGCGCATGGCGGGACGAGAAGCCACCGCTGTGGAAGGCAAATCCAGAGAAGGCGTCTTCTCCGCCGCCTTCCTCGCTCGAGCGTTCGTACTGGCGCCGCTTCTCTGGATCGCTGAGTACTTCGTAGGCCTCGGCGATGCGCTTGAAATACTCTTCGGCCTTGGGGTTCTCGCGGTTCTTGTCGGGATGCCACTGGACCGCGAGCTTGCGGAAGGCCTTCTTGATGTCCGCGTCCGTGGCCGTGCGCGAGAGCCCGAGCACGGTGAAGTAGTCGCTCGACTCGAACTGGTTCATTTCCGCGTGGCGAGTAGTCGAGTCTCTGGACGCCGTCGGTTCTGCTGGACGGGACGACGCGGCTGCTGGCTCGGCTTCCGGCTCGTCCTCGTCACTGGCGTCGAGGACGATGACTTCTGGCTTTCTGGATCCACGCTTGCGTTGGCGTTGGCGTTGGGTCGGTCGTTGGGTTTCGCCTCCGCTGGTGGTGCTGGCGTTGGCGTTGGGCTGCTGGCGTTGGCGTTTCTTGTTGTTGGTTTGTTGGTGCGCCAACGTTGGCGTTCGCGCCGGCAGATTGGTGACTGTCGCACTTGCTGGCGCTGTGCGCTCCACGCCTGGGGCGGCCCGGCGGTTGCCCATTCTCAGCTGCCCAAAGAATATGCGATTGTGTGTGGTTCTTGGTGTGGTATAATTCGATATTTTAGGATCCATCAAGGAACAAGACTCTCTTTGCGAATGGTGTACAGGTATTCGACATTCTAGAATACCTGAATGCAAAATTCGATATATCCAGACGAGACAGGGTTCCATAGGTTCGCACAGGGGCGATGCGTACTTAGTTGCCTTTCCCATCCCCCTTCATATCTGTCAGCATTGATTTGGTGAGCCATGTCTTCGTGTTTTGTTCAACAGGGGAGGAAGGATCACTTCCCCCCATTCATTCATTCGTCTCTAGTCTTCACAACACCATGGCGCCGCGGTCTCCTCCTCTACTGCTGCTGTATCTCCTGGGCGCCGCCTTTCTCGCGCTCGCCGCGCGCGCGTCCGAGCTCGAGGCGTTTTCCTTCACGGGAACGTCGCACGCCGCCTTTGGGCGCGCGCTGGGCGAGCGGTTCCGCGACAAGATCCACGCGCGTGCGCGCGCCAACGCGAAGCTGCAGACGCGGCTGCTGCCGTTTGTGCAGGCGACTTCCGAGGGCCGCGACGCGTACGCGCGGTTCGTCGCGACCCACGACGAGATCTTCCCCGTGCGTTCTAGTCCACCAAGGGGGATGCCAACTGGACGAGAGCTGACCCCCCGTGTCTGTAGGAATATATGGAGGAGCTGCGCGGCCTGGCCGAGGGCAGCGGCCTGCCGTTCGAGACGGTCTTTGTCATGAACCTCTCGGAGGAGTTCGATGACGCCGTGCCGTCCGACGTCCCAAACGCGGCCCGGCACAAGACGCTGCGCTGCTCCGACATTGTGCTCGTCGGCGGCCGTGAGCAGCTCCGCGTGGTCGCGCACAACGAAGACGCCGACGTCTCGGACGTCAACCACGCGGCCATCGTCACGGCCACGATCGGCGACCGCCCCACGTTCGTGGCCTTCACGTACCTGGGCGATCTCCCGTCGGGCGCGTTCGGCTACAACGCCCGCGGCGTCGCCTTCACGCTCAACTGTGCGTTCCCATATACTGCAGTACTACGACGCCTCCCCTACGCCACTGACCTTGTATTGTCTGCAGTCGTGCAGCCGGCCGAGACCGAGACGGGCGGGCTGGGCCGCGGCTTCATCTCGCGGGACCTGCTGAGCGCGAGCGACATGGCCGACGCGTTCCGCCGCATCGCGCGGCCGCGCCAGGCGTCGGGCCACAACTACCAGCTCATGGACGTGACGACCGCGCGCATCTGGAACGTCGAGGTCGCGGCGCGGAACCGCATGGCGAGCCAGGAGCTGCTCGCGCCGCTCAACGCCAGCGACGTGACCACATTCTACCACGCCAACCAGTACCAGCTGCTCGCGATCGCGCAGCCGCCGTACGAGAGCAGTCTCCACCGGCTCCGGCGGTTCCGTGAGCTGCCGCGCGCCACGAGCGTCCGCGACGCGCTCGCGATCCTCGGCGACCAGCACGACCGCCTCTGGCCCGTGTTCCACGATGCAGCGTCTCACGAAAAGGGCGAGCGCAGCGGCTGGACGCTCACGACCGTCGTGTTTGATCTGCACGCCAAGCGCGCCGTGTCGTACCGCGGCAATCCAAAGAGGCAGCAGCAAGAGTTCGTCTGGGACCTCGTCAACATGACGGTCACCAAGGTCGCCGACGAGGCCCAGCCACTGGCGTAGAGAGACAGCGAAGGTCTCCTCTAAAGAACATGGTGCTCTGTCTATTCTAAGCGTCCCCATGCTATTGACTGTACACTGATTGCCACTGCCACCATGGGGGCTGCCCCGCCGCCGGTCCCTTCCCACGTGAACCCACCGTCGCGGACCGCCGCGGACGACGACGAGGACGATCTGGAGAATGCCGTCTTCCACGAGCACCACGCGCTCGACCGCGACGCGCAGACGACGTGCTTAGACGGGCTGCTCTGCTGTCTGCGCAGTCGGTGCCTCTCGCTCGCGTGCGTCGTGCTGCCAAGTCTGCTCTTCCTGCTGGGCGCACTCGCCACGTCGGGGGCGTCCCACCCAAAGACCAGGCTCGCGCTCTTAGTTCTCGCGGGACTGCCGCCCGCGCTCTACGTGTGCAGCGGTCTCTTGCTCGTGGCGCTCGCGTGCTGCCGGCAGATGACGCTCGACACGGACAACGCGCAGGCCGCGCACCGGTACCTCCAGGCGCGCAGCAATCTCCACAAGATCGCCGTCACGGCCGGCAAGACGACGAGCGAGATCACGGTCGCTGGCCGCCGCGCGCTCTTCTTCCAGGCCGCGAGCCATGGCGACCTCGCGACGCTGCAGTGGTGTCTCGACAACGGCCAGCACGTGGACGAGACCGACGCCCAGGGCCGCACAGCACTGCACGTGGCGTCCCGCACGGGTGCCGATGAGACCGTGGCCGTGCTGCTTCGCAACGGCGCGTCCCTGGACGTGGCCGACGCGCTCGAAGGACTCACGCCGCTCCACTATGCGGCGTTCTACGGCCACCTGCAGATCGTGCGGCTGCTCACGACGAGCGGCGCGGACTTGTTGCGACAGGACGCGCGCAAGATGAACGCGCTGCAGCTCTGCGAGATGGCGTCGCTCGCGCTCGCGAGCGTGCAGCCGGCGCACCAGCTCATCCTCACGTTCCTGCGCATCGCCATGAACGACGCCGTGACGCCGCCGCTGCAGCACACGACGGGACTCACGGTCGTCAACCTGGTCGAGCGCCAGCGGCGGCAGCCCTGACAAAGTAGACACCAGGAAGCAGTCGAGAAAATACAATCGATAATCGATATATACACCAGCCTCCTACCGTGTCTCTGATTGATGGATCTGCTTCCTGGTTGATTGATGGGGGGGCCTTCTGTCGTTTGTGGTGGATGGAGTTGATAGGAGGCTTACGACGGTGGCGTGTAGTGTCGTGCTTCTTGGGTTCCTGCATCCAGACTGACTGACGCTTACAGCTGCTGCTTGCCGCCATTCACTTCGCCGTCGCTGCCGCTGCCGGGCGAGCCGCTGTTGGTCGCTGTCGTGTTCATGGCCTTAACACCGTCCTCCTCGCTCGTCTGGTCGTCCGGCACGCCGGGCTCTTCGTCGTCGCCGGCGCTGCCGCTCGCGAGCCGGCCCCGCAGCGCCGCGCCCTCGGCCAGCTGCCGCATGAGCCAGCCATCGTCGGCCATCGAGAGCCCGTCAAATGTCGCACGCGTCGTGTCGTACGCAAAGCTAAACTCGTCAAAGTGCGACTCGTCTTTGAGATTCAGCGTCGTCCCTTTTTTGCCCGTCTTGACGTCCATTTCGCCAATCGACTCTTCCACCTTCATATTCCGGAAATGGTCGTGGACATTGGCCATGAGCTCGTCCGTGGGCGGAATGAACGGCACGTCGACGTCCTTGATCTCGAGCCGCGCCCAGTCAATGGTCGCAAAGAACGGGTGGCTCATGAGCTCCTGCGAGCCAATGCGTTCTGCCGGATCGCGCACGAGCAGCTTCTTGAGCAAGTCGACCGCGTCGTCGTCGAGCGGCGGACGCACCTTGTCGTAATTGATCTCGGCCGTCTGGATCTTCTTGTACATTTGCGACACGTTGTTGTCGTGGAACGGCGTCGCGCCCGTGAGCATCTCGTACAGCAAGACGCCGTAGCTCCACCAGTCGGCTGCCATGCCGTACTGCGGCTTTTGCGTGAGCAGCTGCTCGGGCGCAATGTACGCCGGCGAGCCGGCAAGCGTGCCCGTGGGCTCGTACAGTCCATTGCCCGACTCGTCCGACCGTAGCTGCTTCGAGATGCCAAAGTCCACGAGGCGAATGTGGCCAAAGCGATCGAGCATAATGTTGTCGGGCTTGAGGTCGCGGTAGATGATGCCGTGCGAGTGCAAGTACGAGATGGCGATCGCGAGTTCGGCCGCGTAGAAGCGCGCGCGCTCGACGTCAAAGCGGCGGCCCGAACTGATGGACACGGTCGGGTCCATCTTGGCCGTGTGCATGTGGAGGTAGAGGTTACCGCCCTTGTAATAGTCGAGCCCCAAGTAGAGTTTGGTCTGCGTCTGGAACGCGAAGCGCAGACACGCGAGAAACGGGTGGCGCACGCCACTGAGAATGCGGCGTTCTTTCAGCGCCGACTCGGCGCCCGAGTGCTTGTCGATAATCTTGATGGCAAAGTACTCGTCCGAACTCAAGTGGCGCTTGACGAGCACGACCGTGCCAAAGCCGCCCTGGCCCAGCACGCCTACGACATCAAAGTCCGAGAACGACATGGCGAGCGACCGCTTGGTGAGAAAGGCCTGGTAAAAGCACGCCGCGTGTTCCGACATGGCGATCGGATTGGCCTGCACGCTCTTGCGCACGACCTTGGAACTGGACGACGACGACGACCGCTGGCGGAACGAGAGCACGGCGCGCGACACGCGCTTGGCCGGCGAGAAGCTCAGCTGCAGCGCGAACTTGCCGAGCGTCTTGGAGCCCGAGACCGTGTTGATGAGGTGGTGCATGCACGCGTACCCGTGGTGGTCGTCGTCTTCGGCGCGGTGGACCACGTCGCCGTCGGGCTCGGGCGCGAGCACGTACTTGCTCATGTAGAGCGATAGAAACTGCACAAAGCCCTCGCGGCCGTGGTACACGCCCTTGAAGACACAGGACGGCTGCGCCGACTCGGCCGTCTCGAGATCGAACCAGAGCTCCACGTCCTTGGCGAGCTGGTGCAGCAGCGTCGGGAGCTTGTCGGCCACGGCCTCGGTCGAGCGCTCGCGCAGCGTCTCGAGCACGTCGGTTAGGAACTTGTCGGCCAGCGCCTTGGTCACGGTAGTCTCGAATGTCGTGTCCTTGGCGCTGGCGTTGGCCACGCTGAACGACAGCGACCGCGTGAGCGACGGTCCGGTGGCGTCGTCGGCCCCCACGTCCGTGGTCGAGTTCCCTCGCGACAGGGACGCCCGCACACTGGGCGTCGGCAGCAAGGACGCCGTCTCGGCGTTGGCGCGCTGGAGCGACTGGCGCAGCGCGTGGAGCCATGCGGCCTTTTGGATGACCGAGGACGCGATAAAGTGCACCAGGTTCCCGTTGGTCGCCAGGAAGCTAAAGCCCATGACGTCCGGTTGCAGCTTGGAGCCGCCAAAGCCCGTGGACGGCAGCGTATTGAGGATCTGGTGCACGACCCACTTGCCGCGGTTGGGCTCTTTCGCGATCGCGTGGGTCTTGGACTTGTAGACGGTAATGGTGCGGTTCTGCAACGTAATGTATCGCGGCGTCCAGTTCTTGACGATCTTGCGTTGCTTGTAGAGGTACCCTTCCCACTCGATCTCCTCGGCCGTTATCGTCTTGAGGTCAATGAGGTTGGGCATGGTAATGGACGCGCCCTGGCCCTGCCCGTTGCGCGCGAGCGAGCCGCGGATCGTTGAGCCGGACGACGACTCGGACCCCGTGGACGACGGGTCCCGCGAGAACGACGGCATGGACGACGGCGGCGCGCCCAGGCTGCTGCCCAGCATGGACGCCGAGCCCACCGACTTGCGGCGCGACGGCGCCGAGCGGTACATGCGCGACTCGGAGACGGCGTGCATGGTGGTGGGGGATATCTCTGGACGACTCTGGAGAACGCGCTGTAAATCTGGATTCAATCCAGATCAGGAATGCGGAAGAAAACAAGGTCTCGCTCGGAAGGGAGGCTGGACGACGCGACGAGGCGTTAGAGGCTGCACATATCGCATATTCCAGCACAGACGTTGGGTGAGTACAAAAGATGGGAACGAATTGAGATGGGGACGCCATGCACGAGGCGGCGACGCCACGACATGTGATGGGAGGGGAACGAATGCGACAGCGGGCGTCTGAACGGACGATGAGGATCCGCATTCCGGATTCCATCCGGAAAAGTCCCGCCCTGTCCAGAGACTCGCTCACCCCACTCACGACGTCGAACTCGTTAGACCGCCCCTCGCACGGCACCCCAAACATCAACTCACCTCGGTCTAAAGCGGTTGTGTTGGCGTTGGCGTTCTTCCAACGTTGGGATCGAAATGCGCGAACGACGGCTTGACACTGCGGTCGTG
>JAADWA010000244.1:0-36910 GCA_023335935.1 Pythium phragmiticola
ATAATCGGGCACCTGCTTGCCATCAAGCACGACTCGAGGCTTCAGTGGTTCGTCCGAGAGCCACTGCCACTGCTGCTTGGTCGCGTCGTCTTCGAGCCAGATGCGGCCTTGGTCCACATCCACTTGGTAGTTGAAGCACTTGCCGTTGAACTTGATGCTCGCCATGGTTTGGTTTGTTTGTGTGGGAGGCAGATGCCGAATTGGAAAGTGCCGTTCAAGGAGCACCTTTTGGGATGCGGAGGGCAATTCGATCTGTTGAGCGAGAGAATCTCCATCAATCAGCTTCCACCCACAGACGTACGAAGAGACCACCTTCCTTCGCATGTCTGTGGATGGAAACGCTGTTCGATGGAGATTCTCAGAAGTGAGAACGCGCCATACACTTGCACAAAACGAAAAAGAGACGCTGTGCTCCGAGTGATTGATACGAGCACTTGTTATGCTAAGCGAGTATTACGTGGCCCAGTAGGAGTAATGCACGTACCCAAGAAAATGGGAAGACCCAACAACATGAAAAGATCGAGAAGCAAACGTAGAACTGAGCGAGCTAAATCATAGACTAGTCGGTGCACGATGCGGAAGTCTAGTGAACTGGCAAAGAGGTATTTGTTTGTGTATCATATTCCTTCGAGCTATCTTCCACTTCGCCATAAAAAGGCCAAGACGATGCAGTATCGGTATCACGATTTCGCTCAAAGAGCGCGATGCAGAGCGTGATCTTCTCCATGATGCAGAAAGAACAGCTCCAGGGCTATACTATACGACTAGTTCATTTGGAGGCCAAGCATCGCGACAACCATGCCGCAGAAATACCCGCCCACGAGCAACAGCAGAGCAAAGAACGCCACGAAGACAGAGCGGCGCACCAGCTTCATCACCATGTCCATTCGCAGTTGCATGTGCTTCTTCTTCACGTCCGCGCGCAGGCGCTTCCGCTCCTGCAGCGGAATCGGCTCGAGCACGAGCGTTTCGTGCTCCCGCGCGCCCAGCCACGCGAGCGCGAGCTCCACTCGCACAGTGACATTTCCGTCATCGCTCTGCTTGAGCTCCACGCAAACTGGGGACTTCTCCCCCAGGATGCGCATAAACATCTTGCCTAGGCGTTCCCCCATGCGGAAGGAATCCTGTACCGCAGTCACACACGCGCCCTCGGGAAGGCGCTTGCCCTCGAGCACGAAGCAGTTCTTGTGCGGCTGCGCCGAGCGCCACTGCCACTGCTGCTTGGTCGTAACGTGCTCGAGCCAAATGCGGCCGGCCTCGACGTCCACGAGGTAGTGGTAGCGCGCGCCATGCAGTACGACCGAGTCGAGCGGCAGCTTCATTGTGTTGTGTTGTCTGCGGAGGTACTTGCGTCGATGGGAGCAAGTTGGCAAATGCCATCGAGCCGCAGTGGTGGGTTGGTAGAGGGAGAGTATCTCAGCAGGTTGATGGAAACTAACGCCTTTCTGGGTTTTATTCTATCTATCTCGACAGCGAAATTTTGGTAACGCTCGCGCTGATGGCTACAGGGGGAACCAGTACAGTTTGTAGCGCCTCTAAGCATTGACCTTAACAGTTTATATTCTTTGGAATCGAAATATATAGTCAACTGACTATTTTTTTATTCTTGCATTTATCCTGTATTAGAGGTAGGAAAGAAGTGACCCGGTGCTTAGAGGCGCTACAAACTGTACACACCACTTCTCACCAGTATTGCTTGAGCGATGCAACCCACGATGCAGCCCACGACGCAATTCGAAACTGCCAGAGCATTGCACCCACGAGCACGCACTCAATGAGCGTACAGAGCGCCCCAAGTTTGTGGTCGAGCACCGTGCATTTCCACTCCACGCTGCGTAGGCGTGCGCGTACCCGGTCGATCTCAGCGGCCAGCATGAGCATTCCATTTTGTAATTCAAGTGACTTTGACTCGTACCTGCAATGCGTCCAAGAAGACCCGTTCAGGAATCTGCCTGCCTGCTAGCACCACGCTTGTCTTGGACTCGTGCTGCGAGAGCCAGCGCCACTGCCACTTGTTCTCGTCGTCTTCGAGCCAGACGCGGCCCGCGGCCACGTCTGGCTCGACAAAGTGGACTAGCCCCGAGACTTGGCGATATAAGAAGAAGAGGATGCCCCTTCGCAGGAGGAAGATTCTGAGGAGAAGCCCACGGTAGACGTCTAAGAAAGTACATTAACAATTCGCACTGGTACGACAGCAAGGAGAAACGTCGTCTACAGGCTTGGAAGCGACGGCGACTCGGACAGTGCGTTCAATCGATTTCTGCAAGTTGACAAAGACAAACGTCAGCATCTCACCCTCTCATCCACCATCCACCGTCCACGATACGTACTCAAGCTCCTTGAGTTGCAGCATGGCCGTTCGTGCAAACGCCTGGCGGCACTTCCAGAAGTCCGGGTCGGTCGCTGTCGTGGACTCGAACCGCACGGGCTTGACGGGGCTCAGCACGACGACCGGTGCTACCGCCTTTGTCGCCGGTGGGGAAGTCGTCGTCTCGTCGGCGGACGCTGTGGCTTCCGCTTCACTACTTGCAGGCGTACACGGCGTGCTTGTCTTGGCAGTTTTTGCCTTTGTCGATGGCGTGGCGTCGGTGCCCGCAAGCGTCTGCAGCGACTGGCGGCGCTTCGGCCGGCGCTTGAGCACGGCCTTCGCCTGGTCGCTTTCAGACTTCTTCACGGGCGGGTCTGCGTGTTTGCTGGCTTTATTGGTGATCGCTGGCATGGCCGCAGCAGTGTTGCTGGGGGTGTTTTCCTTACCAGTGATCGGCAGGCGCGACCCAAACGCGTACTGGAGCCGTGACGTGTTGACCGTCGGCGGGAGCAGGCCGCTCTTGGTGGGGCGACTGGAAAAAGAAGACGACGCGACAGATGAGACAGTGGTCGGTGGCGCATTCGATGCTGTGTTGACATTCGCCGTGGACGAGGAAGAGAGAGACAAGCGCGGCCTGGTGGTCCATTCACCATGCGTATCATTAGTATCTGATCCAGTAGGTTAGACGCAAAAAGCGGTCTAACTCCTGCGACGTGTGCGGCGTCACAGGGGTCTAACCGCCGCATTTCGTACTCTCATCGCTTACTTACTTCTTGCGCATACGCTCGCTGGGCGCGGCATCCGCCTTGGCAGGCGCGTGTGTCGTCGTCACCATGTCGTTCTGCTTTGCTTGGGCAGTGTTCAAAATTCAAACAAGTCCCGCTGAAAAAGTGCAGCCAGGTTAACTACGTAGGTTAACTCCTAAACGTACTTAGTACGCACTTAGTAGTATGGATGGTATTCTTCTAAGTCAGTACATGAGTGGGTTGATGTGCGTCAGCGGCTGCACGAGGCTCATCCACGCGAGCAGATATGTCGGTAGTCCTGGTTGGCTGGTCGTGTCCTGATCCTCATGGCTCGCAGCACCACTGTCCGAACTGGCCTGTGTGCCAATGCTGGGCTTGGCAGTGGGCTGGTCGAGTAGCAGTGCCATGGCGCTCGCCGTCTCGCACGGGTGCAAGAGATTGAATGGCGTGCCCAGCACTTGGTGGTCGTCCATCGCCACGAGCGGCGCCTGTGCATTGCCGCCCGGAAGTCTCAGCTCACGTATCAGCTGGCCGTCGAAAGCAACGGGCATGCCGTCCACGCGGACGAGACGGAAATAGAGCACGGGCGTTTGGTAGACGGCGTGGAAGACAATGTGGAACTCGTAGAGAACGGTCTCATCAGCGCCACTGTCCGTACTCGTGACCGATGCAATTGCCTGGTCATCTGATTCCTACCCAATGCATGCTTGATCAGTGAGATGGTCGTTTGTCGAGCAGATCAGCCAGAGGCAAACAGAACTCGCACCTCGTACTGGAACTGCTCGTCATCCAGGAGCGCATTGATGTCGTCATGTGCAATGCTCTTGCTTTCTGTAGGATCCACGTAGCTGCCTGAGTTGGAGGCAGCGCGTCTCTTCTTGTGTTGCCTGGGATTCTCTCTCGAGACGAGAAACGAATTGCCTGGCAGATGCTGCATTCCCAGAGAAGCACGGAACTCAATGCCGCAATCAACCGCAAATAAACGAGGCCAACGCACCGGCCGCGTCCCGTGTCGCCACTCCCACACCGCAGTGACTTCAGCTTCTGTTTGGAGCGTCCGTAGCCGCTGCGAGCGCATCACAAGTGCCTCGCCTTCCTCCAAGAACGCCTCATATCTCCACATGCTCAAATGCTCGTTCCATTTAGTGACATCATCACTTTCACGGTTGAAACAGACTGTGTCACTATTTGGGGTGTCCAATGTGGTCCACACCAGGATTCTCGCCATCTTGAAGAAAGAAAGAACCCCTTCTTCCCTCCCTTCCTCAAGCAGCTACATTGTCTCCCCTCTCTCTTCACATGCGTGTGGACGTATCCGCTTCCGCCACAACTGCGGCGTCCTCTGTGGACCAAAGCACGGCGCTCGCGTGGCTCCTCTACGCGGCCGTGGGCGTCGTGCTGCTGCTGCTCAGCGCGTTCGTCGTGCTCTACTTCCAGCCGCAAAACGCCGCCGCGGCGTCGCTCCCGTCGTTTGCCGGTGCGTCCACGATTAGCGCCGCGCCGCTTCAGATCACGTCGCGCTTCGTCTCGATCGTGTGCGTGCTGGCGCTGTACACAGCGTTGCTCTGTCTCTTCACGGCGCCCGTGGACGTCTTCCTCTTGGAGAATGCTCTCCCCCATGTCCACGCCAATGCCAATGCACTGCGGATTCTCTACCAAGTCTACCTGGGCATTCTCGCCGTCTACACATTCGTGGGCGCGCCGCTCGTGTACAACTACGCGCGCCAGACCGAGATCGCCCACATCACGATGCTCTTCCGTCCGCGGCAGCGCCTGGCTGTCGCAATCAAGCGCACGCTGTGCTTTCTGCTCGGTCTCGGCGTGCTGCTCGCCCTGGCGATGGCGCTGCTGCTCTGCGGCAAGCCCACGTCGTCCGACATTGACTGGCTCAAGCCACTGCTGCACCTGTCGACTGATCTCGCGGCGCTCTTCCGCCTCGTGATTGGGATCCTCGTGCTCTCGGGCGTCTACCTCTGGGTCTTTGTCTGTGCGCGCGGCCTCGCGTGCGTGCCGCTCGTCGGGCTGCTCATGGAGGACCACGGCGAGAACGAGCACAAGACGACGTTCGAAGACTTGCTGCGCGAGAACGCCATGGAGACGCAGGCCACAGACCAGACAAAGGACACGATCCTCAAGCGATACGTCGTGGACCAGCACATGAGCCGGCTCGACTCTGAGCGCCTCGAGCAGCTACGTCTGCGCGAGCAGCTCCTCAAGGACCGTCGCGCCGTGCTCCACGCCAACCTCGAGCGGTTCTCGCGCACGAACCGCTGGGGCTGCTGGCGGGTGCCGCTCGGTCTCGTGCTGCTCCTCTTCTCGCTGCTGCTGCTCGTGTCGATGCTCATCACGAGCCTCGACAAGATGGTCCACTCGAGTTTCGCCAAAGGGTTCCTGCTCGACGCACCGCGGTTCCCGAACCCGATCGACGGCCTGCTCGTGCTCGCGTCGCGGTCGTTCCCGCTCGACTATATCCTCTTTGGCCTCGTCTTTGTCTACTTTTTCGCCGTCTCGTTTGTCGTGCTCTTGCGCCACGGCGTGCGCGTGCTCTGCTTCCGTCTCGACCGGCTCCAGCCGCGGCTCACGTCCGCGTCCACCATGGCCATGGTCTCGCTCGTCATGATCTACTTGGCGATCGTCGGGCTCTTTAGCGTGCTCACGCTCGCGCCGCAGTACGCGACCTTTGGCCACCAGAGGTACGCCGACCCCGAGACCGGCGTCGTGCTGCCCTGCACGCTCACGGAGGCGGCCAAGAGCGAGGCCGACCCGACGCTGCCGCGCCACTGCCGCACGACGCAGCTCGCGCACTTCTACAACACGCTCGCCGTGTCGTTCCCCATGTTTGGCATGGCGTTTTTCCTCGGGCAGCTCGCGTTCGTCGTGGCCTTTGTGCCGTGGCTTTTCCACGCCTACTGCCTCGCGCGACCCATTGCCGACCCAGACCCGAAGAAGGAACGCCTGCTAGGCGACTACTAACGCGGAGACCCGACAAAAGAGCGTTGAGTCGCATCTATGGTATTATATTCATCATTGTTCTTGCCTACTTCTACCGACTTCTACTACGACAAGCACAGTATTGGTCTCTGCTAAAATACTACTACTCTTTCCTTCTACTTGCTGGTCGAGTCGGCCGCCGGGCGCGCGTCGTCTTTCGAGTTGAAGAAGCGGTTCGAAAAGCCGCCAAACATCGACTTGACGCCGTCGGCGCTCATGCTCGTGGAGCGCCGCATGGGCGGACTACCATTGCCACCACCGCTCAGACCGAGTCCCGGGTTCAGCGACAGCGTCGTCGTGGGGTCGCAGCCCTGCAAGAACGACTCGTACGCCAGCTCACGTGCACTCAGCAGCTCGTCCGTGCGCTTCTGCTTGGTGTCAACCTTCATTGCGGCCTCTTCAAACGCCTTCTTCGCGGCCACGAACTCCTTCTGGAGACTGTCCAGTCCGAGCTTAATCTCCACGAGCTCGCGCTCGTTCTCTTGGATCTGCTTGAGCCCCGTCGAGTTGGCGTCCATCTTCAAGAGCTTGATCGAGTACTTGACGGCCGAGAGCCAATTGTCGCCGTAGACGCAAAACAAGTGGTCGCCCTTCTCGAGCGCGATCGTGCGCTTGACTTCAAAGGTCGAGAGCTTGCTAAAAAGCTCGGGGAGATCCGAGTCGTTGTTGAGATGAAGCGGCCACGTCTCGTGGAGATCCATGAGCTCGACGGCGCTCGAGAGGTACATGTCGGCGGCCGTGCACTTGGCCTTTTTGATACTTTCTTGCACCATGCGCACGGCGCCCGAGTTGTCAAAGAGCACGAGCTTGAACTTGGACTTGGTCGCGGAGCGGCACACGAGCACGACCGACTCGCGGTCGTGGTCCACCGTAAACCGAAAGAAGTGCGCGTCCTGCTTGTCGACACGCGAGTGGCGCTCGACGCCAAACGCCAGCGGCGTCACGGGGACCTTGTGGGTCGCATTGTTGCGCTCGTCGCACAGATCGCGCGCCGCCGAGAGCACCGACTGGGAGATTTGCGTCGGAATGGGCAGTCCAATCTTGGTAAAGAGCGCGCCGACGACGCGGCCAAAGCCGCCCATGGACTCGACATCGACCGACTCGAACTCAATGTCCTTGCCCGACTCTTTCGCCACGTCGTACTGGCGGCGCTTGTTGGGATCGCTGAGCACGGCGTAGGCCGTCGAGACCTGCTTGAACTTGTCGGCCGCCTCTTCATTGCCAGCGTTGCGGTCCGGGTGGTACTTGAGCGCGAGCTTGCGGTACGCAGTCTTGATCTCGAGCTCGGACGCGGCCTTCTCGACGCCCAGCACCTCGTAGTAGTTGAAGGTCTCCTCGGGGGTCGCGGCCACTGGAGCGCTCATGGTGTGTGGGGGGAGAGAGACGGGGAAGGGGGAGGGAGAGAGTCTGAAGAGGGGAGCTTGAGCAGCTTTGACCGATCGATGTCGTCCGCGCGCGCTCGGGGAGAAAGGGGATTGTGCACATACACTTTTGCAGTCAGCTGCACGTTTGTATGGGAAGGAGGGCCAGATTCCCTTTAAGTACGAATATTTTCACATAAAAAGGTGAGACCCAAGAGCTACATAATCAAAATAAGGTGAAACCGAAAAATGGAATGAACCCATGTCAGAAAACTTGGGCGAAAACAAAACTGAGGAGAAATGGGTGGATCTCGCGCCGTCCGATTCGTGGAATGTGGAAGTTCGTTCCACTAAAACCAACAGAGACCAGTCATGATGGGCACATGCAATTTTGTTGTCTGTATATCCAAAAAGGCCGGCGCCCACGCGGTAATTCCCCTCTTGACTACAGTATCGTAAAGGAGTTCTTCACGCGACGCCAAATCTTTACCTTACCACCCTGACCTCCGTTCACTCGTCCGTCCTTTTCTTCTTCGCTCTCCATCGTCTCTCTCTCCCTCTCTCTCTCATCTCCATCGTTCCACGGCTGCTGGTCCTCTTCTTCCTATTCCTGGTCTCCTAGCGTTTCATCCGCACTCGATTGGCCAAAACGCGCTTAGATGAGATCGGCGACGTTCATCGGCATCTCCTCGATCTGCGTGTTGTAGAACTGCTCAATGTCGCGCAGGTATCGGACGTCGTTGTGCGTCAAGAAGTTGATGGCCACACCCTTACGACCGAAACGACCCGAACGACCGATACGGTGGATGTAGTTCTCACGGTTCGTCGGGAGGTCGTAGTTGATCACCAGCGAGACCTGCTGCACATCGATACCACGCGCCAACAGATCGGTCGTGATGAGCACACGCGACGAGCCACTGCGGAACTCGCGCATGATAATGTCACGCTCGCGCTGCTCCATGTCACCGTGCATGGCCGAGACCGTAAAGTCCTTCGACTGCATCTTCTCCGTGAGCCAGTCGACCTTTCGGCGCGTGTTGCAGTAGATGATGGCCTGTGTGATCGTGAGCGTCTCGTAGAGATCGCAGAGCGTATCAAACTTCCACTCTTCGCGGTCGATCGCAATGAAGAACTGCTTGATACCTTCGAGCGTCAGTTCGTCGCGCTTGACGAGAATACGGATCGGCTCGCGCATGAAGCGGTGCGTGACCTCGAGCACGTCGAGCGGCATGGTCGCCGAGAAAAGCGCGACCTGGACTTTTTCCGGAAGGAATCGGAACACCTCGTAGATCTGGTCCTTGAACCCACGCGAGAGCATCTCATCGGCTTCATCGAGCACAAAGAGCTTGACCTCGTCCGTGCGGAGCGCACGGCGGTTGATCATGTCGCCGACACGGCCGGGCGTGCCCACGACAATGTGGACGCCCTGCTGGAGCGTGCGGATGTCGTCACGCACGGCCGTACCGCCAACGCACGCGTGGACCTGCACGCTCATGTAGTCGCCAATGGCGATAATGACCTTGACGATCTGCTGCGCGAGTTCACGCGTCGGCGCCAAGATGAGCGCCTGGGTCTCCTTGAGCGCCACGTCAATCTTCTGGAGGATCGAGACCGTGAACGTCGCGGTCTTGCCCGTACCAGACTGCGCCTGGGCAATCACGTCGTGGCCGAGCAGAATCGGCTTGACGGCGCGCTGCTGGATGGCCGACGGCTTCTCGAAACCGTACGCGTAGATGCCGCGCAGCAGATCTTCGCGGAGCTCCATGCCGTCAAAGCTCTCGATCACTTCATCCCAGTTGGTCTCAATGTCGCCATCGGCGATCGCGATCGCTCCTTCCTGCTGCTCGCGTTCCTGTTCGCTGTGCACGAGTCAGAAATGAGATAATTAGACGCGGGTCTAAACGCACGAAGGGGTCTAACCGAAGAGCTCACTTACGCGGGGTGGCGTTCGTCGTCGGCCATGGTGTCGGTGGTGCTTGTCTTTTCTAGAGGGGGGTTCTCTCGGTCAATTTCAATCGAGCGAATGGGAGGTCCACCACACAGCCACCGCTCGAGCTTCACTGGTTGCGGCGCGCAGGACGTGGGTCAAAGTAGACTTGGAATTTGTATGCCCGCAGAAGTGAGTGGTGCGAAACCCAAGGCCAGTTGGCTCCCTCGCAAAAGTGACCATCACTCGTCCTCTTGACTGTTGACGAAGTACAGCAGGTTTCCCGATCAGGGGCACTATATAATTCACTTACCTCTCATACTGCATTATATTCATCTTTCAGTACTATTGATTATATTCGAAACGATGTTTTATTACATGATATCCTCTTTAAACTTCATACTATGCATGGCGAAACAGGCTGTTGGCCTTTTCTGTGCTATGGCGAACAGTCTCATGTGCGGGTAGGGTTTTCCGGCGACATCAATTCATTCTCCACAATTCAAAATCAGTCGACGTGGACCACACCATCCATTCTCATATTCGGGAAACACTTCGTCTCTAAACAAGGGACTAGCTACCCACCAGCTACGGTCAAGATCGCCAATAAAGTCGAATGGCCGCTGCGGATCCGCGCGCCGCGCTTGCGCTCTTCGCGCAGAGCCTGTCGGCGCCCGCGGCAGTGCGAGCCGAGGCCGAGTCGCAGCTCCAGACGCTCCAGCAGAGCGCTCTCTCGGCGTCCTTTCTGCTCGCGCTCTGTGAGCAGCTCCTCCCACAGTCGGACGCTGTGCCGGCTCCCACTGTCGACGCCGACGTGCGGCTGCTCGCGTGCATTTGGCTCAAGCACTTTTGCAAGCGCAACTGGAAGGCCACGCGCGCGTGGAGCGATGACGAGCGCGCGCAGCTGCGCCACGTGCTGCTGGCGGCGGCGCTGCTCGAGCCACACGCCACCGTCGCGACGCAGCTCGCGCTCGTGGTCGCGACCATTGCGCGCACGGAATTCCCCGCGCAGTGGCCGTTCGCGCAGCTCTTTCCGCCCATGATGGACGTGCTGCAGCGCGCCGACGCGTCGCAGCTGCTGCGCCGCCGGCGGTGCGTGGATCTCACGTACCGTCTCGTCAAGGAGCTCGCGACGCGGCGGCTCATGGTCCACCGCAAGCAGTTTGCGATGCTCGCGGTCGAGCTGCTGCCGCTCGCGCTGCACCACTGGCGCGCGACCGCCGCGTCGCTGGCGGCAGTCTCCATGGACGACCACCTCGCCATGCTGCTGACCAACACCAAGCTGCTGTCGACGCTGCTGCTGAACGCGTTCCGCGATCTCGCGCAGCTCCAGCACGGCGAGGTCGTGCGCCTCACGCTCGTGCAATTGTACGAGCAGCTCGAGCGCCTCCTCACCATGCGCACGAACGAGTCGCCCGCGGGTGGGGAGCTGCTCGACAAGATCTGCTTCCGCATGGCGCGGCTCGTCGTGGCCATCCAAAAGGCGTACCCGGTCGAGTTCCGCGCGTACCTCTCGCCGTTTCTCTCGCTCTTTTGGCACGTGCTCACGCTGCCGATCGAATCGCCATCGGTCGTACTTTCTGTCAACAAGCGGCTCCAGATCGAGGCGCTGCAGTTCGTCTCGAACGTGCTGAGCTGTCGGCTCTACAAGAGCGAGTCGCTGTCGTCGGAACTCACGGGCGACAGCTCGTCCATCGTGGCCAAGGTCATCACGGCGGCCGGCGACGTCAGCCTCACGGACGCCATGGTGCTCGAGGCGCAGGCGGCCGTGGACGCCTTCTTCACAGCCGACCGCCTCGAGCGGCTGCTCCACATTGTCGTGCTCCACTACATGCGCCTACAGCCGAGCGAAGTGGACGACTGGCGAACTGATCCCGAGGCGTTTGTCGTGCTGAGCGAGAGTCTCACGTCGCAAGAGTCGGTGCGCGCGTGCGCCGAGGACCTGTTTCTCACGCTGCTCCAGACGTCGCCCACGCACACGATCCCCGTGCTCACGCAGCTCACGGCCGCGACCGCGCAGTGGCTCGCCGATCTCTCGGACGCGCGCCGCGTCCTGGACGCCGACGCCGTGCTGCTCGCGATCGGGCTCGGCTGCTACGATCTCCACGACTGCTTCGAGTTTGAGCCCTGGTTCCTCACGCACCTCGTGCCCCTGCTCGACAAGGCGGTCGGCACGGTCGACGGCGTGCCCGTGCTTGCGTACCGCGTCGTGTGGCTCGTGAGCTGCTGGCTCGCGCAGCTCTCGGCGTCCATCCGCGCGCCGCTCTACGACGCGCTGCTCAACGCGTCCGTGTTTGCCCCGTCCCAGGACGCTGCCCTCCAGCTGCGGTCCGTGCAGACGCTTGAGGCCATGGTCACGGACTGGGGCTTTGACCGCGCCGTCTTCCTGCCCTTCCTGCCGCGCGTACTCGCGTGTCTCTACGCCTTCTTCCCGCAGACGCAAGAGTCCGACAGCAAACTCAAGGTCCTCGCGTGTCTCGAGGCCGTGCTCCAGGCCTGTGGCGCCGACGTCGTGACCGTGTGCGAGCAGATCGCGGCGCCGCTGCCGGCCATGTGGAATGCCGGCGGCGAGGCCGAGAACCTCGTGCGCGGCAAGATCCTACAGCTTCTCACCAAGCTGCTGAGCGGCGTGCGCACGTGTGAGCCGCTCGTGCTGCAGCAGCACGGCGCGCAGCTCCAGACGCTCCACGCCATGAGTCTCCAGGTCGTGCGCTTCGCGACGGATGTGGGCAACCCGGACGAGGTCTTTTTGATGGAGAGCGGACTGGAACTCTGGGCCGAGTCGCTGCACACGGCGGCGCAGTACACGGAGGAACTCCACGCGCTCTTCGCCAACGCGCTGCGGCTCATGGACCGCGACTACGAACACGTCACGCTCGTGCTCGCGCTGCTGGACAAGTACGTCACGCTCGGGAAAGAGACGTTCTGGCAGACGTACCACGCGGGCGTGGGCGCGCTGCTCGAGTCGCTCGTGGGCAGCGTCAAGGCCGAGGCCTCGCTCCAGATCGCGCGCAGCACAGAGCTCCTGGTCTCGTCGTTCCCGACCGAGCAGCTCGCGCCGTGTCTCCCGCTGCTCAAGAAGATGCTCACGGCGTGTCTGGCGTACACGCGTCGCCACGAGGCACTGGACCCGCGGCGCGAGGTCGAGCCCGAGGGCGTCGTCGTCTCGTTTCTCAGTGTGCTCGCGATTCTCCTGCGGCAGCAGCTCGAGTGGACGATTGTCCAGGTCCTGGAGCGCGACGTCGCGGCGCTCGTGGCGTTACTGGACCTCATGCTCGACAAGTTCTTCGCCATCGTCTCGGCGTCCATGGCGCTGCGGAGACGCAAGCACTGGGCCGTCGGCCTGTGCTCGGTGCTCGAGCTCATGGAGCCGCCCGTGCTCGAACGGCTGGGGCCCATTCTCGAGGCCTGCGTGGACGTGCTGGACGAAGAAAAGCAGGTGCAACAGGACGCTGAGAAGCGAGAGAAAGAGCACGAGGAAGAAGAGGATGAGGCCGGAGCGTACCGCGCGTACCAGACGTACCAGCGCAAGAAGAAGCAGAACGAAACCGAGGACGCGGGCGTCGCGGCACTGGATCTCCACGCGCTCGCACGCAGTAAGCTCGCGGCCATGAATGCGCGGCTGGGCGACGCCGTGTTTGCCCAGTTGCTGCAGACCGTCGACTCGACCGTGCTGGCCAAACTCCAGTGAGGGCAGATCCCCATAGACTCGAAAGCAAAGAACGCCATAGACAGCACGACACGTATATATGAATGCATGGCACTGACACGATCGTAGTGCGTACGTCTCCTCTTGCTCTCCACGTTGTCGCCACTGCCACGCCACGAAGCCGAGGGCCCTGACTTCACTTTCGGTCCGTCCCGTAAAACGCTGGGGTCCGTGGTTCCGCAAGGCACAAGGACAAACGCCCCCGGGCGTCTGGGCTACCATGCCACGTACATGTCTGTGTGGGTCAACAGCACCATAGCCTTGTATTGGGAGCAAAAGAAGAAGTCCTACGACATGATGAAGGGCAGCGCGAGCCGTCCGCTCAACGCGCGCGTCTGTCCGTCGTATCCGTCGTCGTCCTGGTCCTCGGCCGCGGGCGGGCCCAAGAGGCTGGCCGGCGAGATCTTGGCGCCCTTCAAGACCTTGGCTGTGAGGAACGGATCTTTCAGGACCTTGCCCAGTCCCGACAAAAAGTCGATCGTAAAGTCCTGGCGAATCACCTGTACTTTCTCGTCAAACACGTACTCGGTGCACGTCGTGTACACGACCTGCTGGCCCACGAGAAAGTGCGCGAGCGTCTCGCCGTCTTCGCCTTGTTGCAGGACGTGCGGGAAAATGTGCTCGAGCGTCTCGCGGTTCAGCGTGACGGTGAGCGTGCCCGTGGCCTTGACGATGGGCGACTCCGAGTCCGAGCCAAAGACCTGGCTCTCGACGAGCTCCACGTGCACGTGCGAGTGGTACCGCGAGTACAGGCGCCACTGCTCGACCACGGCCTCGACGCCGACCTGACCGCCGCACTCGACCTGCGGGTCCATGAACGCGCGTAGAAACGACACTTGGATCTCGTAGCACTTGCGCACGTGGTCCCCGGCGAGCGGATCGTGGAGCCCGTACTGGAACATGGCGTAGTACTGGTCCACGGCCTTGAGGACCGACTGGCGGAGCAGCTCGCGGTCGTGCTGGATCTTGGATTCCAGAAGCCCGCGCGCCTGCTTGAGCCGCTCGACGCTCTCGCGGAGGCTGTTGATGTCGAGCCGCAGATTGTACTCGGCCGAGCCCTTCTTGTCGCGGTACCGGCGCTGCGAGATGCGGCACTGCTTGCGGCGCCGCTCGGTGCGGTCGCTGGCCGACAGCGGCGTCTTGGTGGAGGACGAGGTAGAGGACGCGGCGAGAGGAGGAGCGGTCGCCGTCCCCTCCTCCTTCTCCTCCGCATCGCCTTCACGGTCCTCGTGGTCCTCGTGGTCCTCGTCGTGGTCCTCCCCCGGCGCCGGCAAACGGCGCTTGGCCATGGTGAGCGACTAACTGTATCGAATAATGTGAGATTTCCTTTCCGAACACCAGAGAAAAACTGAAATGTACTTATTTTAAAGGACTCTCATCAAGTAATTTCCCGGATTGTTTTCGCTAATCTTGCAATGGCTTGCGATCCAGTTGACAGAGGGAATAAATGAAAACACGGCAGGAAAGATATCGGTTTCGCGAGGTCTGTGTTTTTTGCTTCCTTTTTTTCTTGCTTTGCCGGGTTCAAAGTACAGTGCTCTATTCTAGTACGATAATACAGTACAACTTATTGGACCTCAGAACAAAGCAGGACGACGACGACGACCATGATGAAAGTCGTGCCGACGCGCATTGGCGCGGCCTTCCAGGCCGAGATCCCGCCACTACTCACGCCAGAAGAGCGGCAGAAGCAGCGAGAGAAGACAGATGAGCGCCCGCCCTATCGCGCCCAATGGACGCCGGTGCAGCACGCGCTTAGCGAGGACGAGGTCACCGAGTATCTGCGGGGCTCGCGCATGAACGAAACCGAAGCGGTGCAGTCTAACCGTTTGGGCCTGTCGTTAGTCTTCGCCGAGAGTCTAACTGTGTTTACTCCCACCCTTCTATTGCTGTTAGGCATTGCGGTGTCTCCACGACAGCGGCTTTGACGTCTACAAGGGCGCACAGCTGCTGGTCAAGGACCGCCACCAGCGCGCACGCGCCACCGCGCAGCGCACTTCGGCCATGAGCGATGACGACTTTGAATCGGCCATGCTTGCCCATGGCAAGTGCTTCTTCGCCATTCAGGTAATACCTCGTTAGTCCCAACGCTCCTCGTCTAATCAGGATGGGTCTAACTGAATCGACGTGGTGAGATTAAATTATTAATTGAATTGAATTATTTCACAGCGCCAGCACCCAAAGACTCGGACGTCGGATCTCGTGGCACGCTTTTATCTGTGGAAGACCTCGACGGCCTACAAGAAGTGGCACGAGCGCGCCAAGACCAAGAAGAACAAAGAGGCCGCGCGGCTGCGGCAGTGGACCGACGCCGAGGGCGAGTCGGACACGTCGGACGACTTCCACAACGAGCACTGCGAGCTCTGCTTTACGGGTGGCCAGTTATTGTGCTGCGACGGCTGCGAGCGCGCGTACCACTTCAGCTGCGTCGAGCCGCCCATCAAGGACGTGCCCCAGGGTGACTGGTTCTGCGTGGCCTGCGCCGCAATCTTGGGCACCAACACGGAGCAGAAGGCGAGCGACGAGAATCCATTTTGTGACGAAGTCGTCGTGGTGCTCGATGGTCCTCCATCGTCCTCTCGCTCCCAGAGGAATCCTCCGCCGGAGGACGAGGTGGTGGAGGAGGAGGGTGTCGCGACCGACGGCAACGACACGGAAGAGATCGAGGACACGACCATGGCCGACGACGACCACCACAAGCCACCAAGTGAGACGGTCGTGGTGAAACAGGAGACGGTCGTGCATCCGCACGCGCGGCTCTATACCCCCGAGCGGCTTGCATCGGCCAAGCGGTCGTCGTCCGGGGACCACGCACGCACCGGAACGCCTACGCGGTCGCCGCTCCTGCTAGAAAGTACAAACCGCAAGCGCCAGCGCAAGATTGTCGCGCCGCGCCGCATCCCACAGTCGGGCCCACCGCAGAAATGAAAGTTTGCATGTAATTTTATTTGGTGGGGGCTTCAAAACGTCAAGTCCAAGTGGCGGTTCGGAGCGAGACACTCTTGCTCGAGCCCCTGGAGCAGGTCGACGCGGACGCCGCCGTCTTGGAGCAGCCGGACCCCCTCGCAGACGACAAAGTTGGTGGGCTCCATGACGCCCACGACCACGCGCTCGACGCGCGCGCGAAGACAGCTCTGCACGCATGGCGTGTTGCCCGAGAGCCGCGTGCTGCACGGCTCCATGGTCGTGTACAGCGTCGCGCCACGGGCGTCAAAGTCGAGCTTGTGGAGCGCGACCTGTTCGGCGTGCGTGTTGCCTGGCAGCTCGCGCGAGAAGCCCGTGGAGAGCACGACGCCGTCACGCACGACCACGCAGCCCACGCAGAACGCGTTCTCCGTGGGCTCGGACTTGTGCGCCTCGGCGATCGCGAGCCGCATGAACGCGACGTCCGCCGACTCAATCATCTGGTAACGAAACTTTGGACTTTAGATCTGTGCAACCTTGTTTTGACAATGATCTCTTTGTGCGAGTTCGCTACTGTTATGAGTAGCGGCATGAAGCGCCAAACGAGAGGAGCATGCCATACATGATGCTTGCCCGCCAGACTCTGGCGGAACCAGTCTGATTCCGCTCGGTTAGGTTCAGAAGTGGGTGGTCCGTATTCTAAGGTGGCACTGATTCCTTAGATCACTAAACAGAATAATATTGGACATCAACTTTCAGAGGGAGACCGCGAGAGAGGCACCTTAAGACGCTGTTTGTGTCAATGGTGATATGAATGACGTCAATAGCTTCATCAATTTGAGGAGAGTATCGAATTTGCCGTTTACTCTTTCACGAAGAAACATGGACGAGGTGGAGCTGGAGTGCGCGGTGTATGGCGAAAAAGCGTCTGTGTTTCCCGTGAAGATTGCACGTGATGCGAAGGTGAGCGCGCTGCAGGAGGCCATCTTCGACAAGAAGCGATACAAAGAGCGCTACCCCTTCGACGCAAGCGATTTGACGCTGTACTTGGCGAAGAAGAACGGCACGTGGCTGAAGCATGATCGCACTGTGAAGAACTTCTTACAAGCTGGGAAGAGCGCTGAGTATGAGGAGATGCTGTCTTCGTGGAAACTCAACAAGAAGGAGCTGTTTGGGGACTTCCAGCTGGGAGAAGAAGAAATTCACATCTTGGTGGAACTCCCAACGCTCGAGTATGCTGATCCTCGGTTGCTTGAGCTTCAGGAATCATTGTTGCACCATGTTCTGCTGGATGCTCCAACTTCGACGTCCGCGCGAAGCAATCATTTCAAGGCGAATTTATGCGCGACGTACGAATGCAACATGGGGAGTGGCAAGTTGCGCTGCATGCTGCTGGACACAGCTCTCCCATCAGAGTTGGTGAGAAATTGATGGGAATCTCGGATATCGACGATGTGAGGAACGGTTTGCTGCTTTTCAAGCCTCTGGAGCATGCGTTCGACCACTTCCAAATCAGCTTCATCTACGACCAGAGCAGCAACGAGTTTCGTTTGAAGATTTTCGATCGATCCGTGAGACAACAGAGATTGTTTGGAAAATTAGACAGTACGCAGCGTGCGATACTACTTCAAGGCCAAGCGTTACCGAAAAAATGGAGATCGCGTGGTCCAAGACTTGCACCCGGCACAGTCTATGACATCCAGACAACTCTTGGTGATCTTGAAGGTCGGGCACTTCACTTCCGGTCTGTTGAGCGTCCATACAAGCGTTGTTTGAACCTCCAGGCCCGATTAGCCCGAAAACAAGCAATCGAGAAACAGTGGATCAAGCCAGAGGAAGACGACTTTCAAGACTTTTGGTCCGAGGGCATGTCGTTGGCGGAGAAGATGGAGTTTTACTATGCGAACGAAGCCTGAGCAATGTTAAAGAGTCACATGCAGTGGTTTAGTTGACCACTTTCAGATCGCTGGAAAGTTTAACCTGTGCCCGTACCCTAGCGGACGGAGTGTGTCCTTTATCTCACATCGTCCGCTCTTCTTTACCCCTGGAAGGGATAATGTACATCCATGTTCAGCACATACTACACTGTAGTACATTGATATTTTGGATGGAGATTGTCAAGGTGAAAGAGGTGAGGCGAAACTTCCCTGAGTCTCACCTTTTTTTGGTACCAATCTCCTCGATTTCACCTGGATTGTGATAGACGGGATGGCTGGCTCAGAATGGAATCCATTGTCGCCCAACTTGCGCGCGGTAAGGGGCACCGACCTACGTAAAGGGCACCGTACCAAGATGTGAAGGGGGATGACAGCAGCTATGATCGAATAATAAGTCTATGTAAGAGGAGGCGGACAGTAAACAGGGTCGATTCGTGTGCCATCATGCCGTGGTCGGGGGCAGCAGCTGCGCGAGGAAGCGGTGTTCCGCGAGGTCGTTGAGCACGGCACACATGGCCGTCTCCATGGTCTCGCAGTTGATCTTCTGCGCGACCTTGAACGCCTCCAACTGCAATCCATAAAAATATAATAATATGTCAGTTTCCGAATTCTGAGCCAACTTTTCTGAGAGACAAAGCGAACGCACCGTGAGCTGCTCGCCAATGCCGTTGGCGAGGTTGTCGACAATGCTGATCATGGCAAACGGAATGCGCAGCTCGTTAATGAGCTCGGCCTCGTTCGCGCCCGTCATGCCAATGAGCTCGCCAAACTGCTTGAAGAAGCGCACTTCGGCCTTGGTCTCAAAGCGCGGCCCGGCCGTTTGGATGTAGACGCCGCCGTCGTACGGATCGCGCTGCGTCTCTTGCAGCACGCGCACGAGCCGCTCGCGCAGCTGCGTGCAGACGTCCGGCACAACGTGGGCGTCGTATTCGCGCGACATGTGGAGAATGTCAAATGGGTTGAAATAGTCCTCGGGCACGACCAGGCGGCCGACGCCGATCTGCGCGTTCATGGAGCCGACCGAGTACACGCCCAGCACAGCGTCGCACTGCGCCGTCTTGAGCGCCGTCGCGATGGCGCGGAAGTTGATCTGCCGCGGCTGCTTGTACTGGCCGTCCGGATCGGCGTGGTGGCGCTGGATAAAGACGATCTGGAGATCCCACTGCCGCCAGTCGCCGACGTGGGCCACGACGCCGCCGAACTCGGTCTCGATCACAGTCTCCTTTAGATCCGCCGAAAAGGACTTGGCGTGGAAGAGGCTCGAGCCGCCGATCACGCCCAGCACGTAACGCCGCAGCGGTGGCTTCTGGACGGCAGGGAGGAGCTCGAGCGGCGCCACGACCGAGACCACGTCGTCTAGGCTGCTGGGCATCTTGGTGGGACAGTGAGTCGAAATCTGAAGCGTCCCGTGGTCCAGCGCGAGGCTCGTGCTGGACTCTGGATTCCGTCCAGAGAAGAAAAGGAGGTCTTCCTTCTTGCCGCGGGGCTCGACCGAGTCGCGCGTGCACGAATTCCCCATCCAGCGGTCCAGGGCGATGATGCGGTTCTGGCGACCGTTGTGTGGAAGGATGGGAGGCGAAGGGATGCCCCTTCCAAAATAAGGTGAATGACCATCCATCTAGGAGCTAAAATAGGCAAAAATCAGTTTTCTGAACAGAAAATCCTAATTTAGGGAGCCTGCATGTTAGCGACTCGACAAAATCCGTTGATTTGATTGGGCAAGAGGATCTTATGCGACATTGTTTGCGCGTTTTAATGATTATCACCCCCTTGATTGTTTTTATGTTTCTCACGATTACAGCAGTCTCCTCCTGCTCTGGACCGATTCGCGATCGCCAGGCAGCCACGTGCGTTTGCCATGGGGGGTCTCGACCAATCTCAACAGTCGGGGTGAGATCTGAGCTTCTTTTTCCGTCTCTTCATGCTGGTGGACAGCTGCCCTGCGAGACAAAAACGAGATAATATATCTTTTGTCCAGTATACTTCGAGAGAAATCTCTTTTTATTTCTGTTCGTCACGATCTCTCTCTCTCTCTCTCTCTCTCCTTGGAGCACATGACCCTACGCGTCGTCGGCCTCGAAATCGTCTTCAAACTGCTCCGACGCGTAGCTCATGCTGGTCTCCGGCCGCACGCAACCCATGTCATCCATTGGTTCGTCCAATTCCTCTTGCTGCGCTGATCTCTCCTCGTCCTGTTCCGTGAGCTCCATCGTCTGCATCCCCACGAGTCGCGTCGCCATTCCATCGTCGTCTCCTTGGTCCTCGCCGTCTCCATCCACTGCACGAGCGAGTCCCGCGGGCGTGCGCTGCAGGAGCCTCATGTGCGTGACCTGCTTCTGTGCGAGTCGCTGGCGCGCGAGGCTCTGGATCTTGGTCGCCGAGTGGTGTTGCTTGGCAAACCGCACGTGCTGCACTTTCTTACGGGCATGGCGTTGCCGTGCCGCACACTGAATCCGCACGCTTGCCTGGACCTGCTCGTCTTCGTATTCTTTCTCTATCTTGAGCTGCTGTAATTCTTTCTTGGCGCTTGCAGACCGTGCCAGACTCTGGATCCGCACGGCCGCTGCGTCCACGTCGTCCGCGGTCTGGGCGTTCGGCTCGACTGCGTCAGAAGGTCGACGCCAGGTCCCTCTACTAGAGAGTCCTCCACGGGACGACAGTGGCGCCATCATGCCGTCCAGCCGCGTCAACACGAGATCGCACAGCAGTCCAAACTCGCGCCCTTCAAAGAACTCAACTGCACGGTCTCCAAAGTCGAGGCGCAGGTCCTCCACGGACACAAACATTTGCGACTCGACCGAGCTCATGGGCTCGTACAGTTTGATCGACAGCACTTGGTCGTCGGGATGCTCATCCCTCGTCTCGAGGAAAAACGATACAAAGTAGGTCACGGCACGATGGGTCCATGGACTCGTGCGCAGCAATACGTGGCGGCGAGTGATCGCCGAGACGGACGACGACGACGAGACCGGTCGCGATACCGAGGCTGCCGTCGATGGAGGCGAGGCGGGCTCGTCCTCATTGATGAACAGCACTTCAGCGTTGCCAATCGTCACGCGCTTGTTGCTCCCACGGGATCCGCCGTTCCGGGAGATCGGCCGCAACGGCTCGACCGCCACAGGAACGGGGTCTTCATCCTCCAACTGCTCGAGTTCTTCCAGAATTTCTCGTCGATCATCGTCCGACTTGGCGACAACACGGTCGCGGTGCTGCGCACGCTCGAGCACCTCGAGTACCCACGCACAGAGCGTCGCCGCGGCGCTGGAATATTCCATGAGAAACATCGGGTTGTAATGTTCATTCTGCAGAAATGGGAGCAGCGCCTTCCACTTGAACGCCGGGATCGCGTCCACGTCGACGCGCTCGATGCGGCGGATCAACTTAAGCCCGTTCGAGAGCATTTTCTGGCACGACGGCCACGCCAGTTCCTTGGGGATGCGGTCGTTTGGGCTCAGCAAGATGAGTACGCTTGCCGCGACAAGCGTCACGATCGCGTGCGGAGGCGCAACGTCATTCGACCCGAGCACTTCAATGTCGAGCGCCGTCATGCGATACGAGATGCCGTCATGGAACGCCTCAAAGGACGCAAAGCCCGTGGTTCTTGTGGGCGACGTGTAGCCGCCTTTATGGACCGTCTCCATGAGCTGTGTGAGCGTTTTTGAGGGCGATTGTGGCAGCGACGGCAAGTACCCTTTGCGCTTCATCATGCGCGACGAGTCCATCACGCGTGTTTGGCCCGTAGACGGCGACTCGAGCGGCATTGATAGCACGCGCAATTGCTGCTCGGCGCGTTGCTGCCACGTGAGCAGCTCGCGCTTGCCCTGCGTCGTCCGCGGTGTCGGTGGTTGCTGTAAAGAGTCGTGGGACTGGCTCGCATTGGTGATCCCCTCTGGCAGATTCACCAGACTCCACACGAGATACTTTTCGGCTTCGGCGACGCGGTCAATCGCGTGGTCAAAGCCGAACTGTGGCGGTGACGACGCACTGTGGCGCTGCAACTCGTGGAAGTCCCGCTCCGGGATGGGAGACGGCATCATGAACGGATTCTGCTTCATTCGCGTGGGCTCGACACCGAGCACGCGACCGAGGGCACTGAATGACGCCAGAAAGTTGAGGTCTGCAACCATTTTGGCGCAATAGTTATGGCCCTGGTAGAGAAACGCCGGCGGCGTCGCGCGAGCCTTCGTCGTTGTGATCGATTGGTGCCACTTGGCCATGGCACTGATCACGGCGACGCTGACGTCTCGTAAGTGCAAAAGTAGTTGCAAGAGTTCTGTGCCCGTGTCGGCTCCTTGAAAGCCCGTGGCCCCGGCCGAATGAGTCAGAGCCTTGAGTTTATCGAGGATGCCTTCGCGCATGGTCACGTGCTTGAGAAGCTCCAGCTCTTGACGATTTGGAGATGGCGCTTTGGGGAAGGAGACCTTCGCTATCGGTACACCGCTGACGACCGCCTTGGTCAGCTGCTGTTCGCTCTGCTTTCGCTGGTTCAGTTGCTCCTGGTACGCGAGCGTTTGCTGATAGTCCCGCGTCTGGTGTGCGTGGTGGTATTCGGCGGGAAACGACGTACTCCAGCCCATCTCGCGTCGCTTGGCCTCAGCTTGTCGCGTGAATGACTCCAAGCTTTCGGCCTCTCCAAAAACCTCAGCATCTACTTTGTCCAAGGCCGGCGAGAGGGCTGCGTCCCATGATACTGTTGGCTGATTCGTTCGTCCGGGTCCAAACGGCGATGGCCGCGTGCGATACGGCGATGAATGCATCGTGTGTGAAGACGACGGACCCGCAGTGCCATGGAACAGCGCCTCCCGCAACGCAGTTGAGGATTCACTGTTTCGGCCTCCGTGCTTCTTCCGCTTCATCATCGTGGACGCCGATAGTCTCTCGCCCAATACTGCCGGTGGTTCATGGAGAATGCGAATGGTACTCTGGGTATTTTTGGTCGTTTCTCCTCCCCGATAAGCCAACTCACCCCTCATGAATGGGGTAACAATAGTTCCGCACGCAAAGACGGCATCGATTCGCTATCGTTCGAACCCTTCTCGTCACTCGAAAGTCGCTTTGAAAATCGCCATCGCACTTTTCTTGACATTCTTCATGCGACCGTAAAGCGAGACGCCGCCGCTCTTCTTGCGAGGGCGTGTCTCGGGCAGCGCGTCCAAGTTCTCGTCCACGGAACCACTCGCCTCGAGTCCGCCTGCACCACCCGCACCTCCACGACCAAACAAACTCTTGACCGCTTGCACACGCACCATTGCCGACTGGGGCGAATTCAGCCCTTTGCACCACTTGCGGATGATCTGCGCCTTGATGCACTGATGTTCCTTTTCGTCAATCTTGCCGCGTACGAACAGATCCGCGAGATCGTCCAACTGCTCGTCCATCTTGGCAAAGTCGTCGGCGTAGCTGCGGTTCGCTTCGACGACATCAACACGCTGGTAAAACTGGTCGCGCGGGTTATCGTCGTTCGATGCCTTGTTGCTACTGCTGCTGCCTCCGAGCAGCGACGGCTTGCTGATGTAGGATGCGAGCGCCGCGCTCGTGCTGCCGGCACCGTTGTTCTTGTACTTAACGCTCGAGCGCACCGAGATGGTGCTCGACGACGAGCTACTTAGATCCGATTTCGCGGGCGATGGTGGTGCCGACGAAAGCGCCTTGTTCTGGGCGCGCACTTGCTCCATTTGCTGCCGCATCTCGATCTTCTTGGCCTCGAAGGTCGCAAACCGTTCCATGACTTCGTCTTTGTGCACGAGTCGAAACTCTTCGACGATTTCGGGCTTGAGCTGATCAATCACGTGGTGTCCAAACGCCAGGAACGCATCCATTTCGACCGTCGTCTTGGTCATTTCTTGCGCAAAGTACTCGTTGATGGCCATCAGCACTTCGCCAGCGTCCTTTGCATTGAGCAGCGCCCCTCGCAGCGTAAAGAAAATAGCCATGCCGACGCCGAGCAGCACCCGAGAGCCGCTTTGCTTTTCGTTCACACGCGCGAGCAGCATGTCCATGACTTTGAGACCCGCGAATGGAGGCAGCGACGTGAGAAAGCACGTCACGAGCCACTTCGTACATAAAATCTCCATGTTGAGCCCCGTGTTCTGAATTTGGGCGTGGAGCTCCGGGTCGTTTTGTCGCAATAGCGTATCCATGACAGCACAGTCGGTGTGGAGCCCAATCATCGAGTCGACGTGGTACGCTGGCAGCACGCTCTCGATAAGGAGGGACAGCGCGAGTAGCGCTGTGCGCTCGTCGAGATACTGGAGAAGTACGGCGAGGATCTCGTTCATACCCTGGCAATACCCCACCCGTCGATTCCGCGCAGCGAATGCTTGGAGTACACGTCTCATCGGAGCGTACCGGTCCTGCTTGAGGTTGCGGGTTCGCGAAATGTCGTTTTCAATAGCCTTGACGACTTCTTGTTCTAGCAGGTCAGTATTATCCGAGTCGTCTCGCGGTGGGAACACCTTTGGGAAGTTTTTTGGAGGAGGCGCCTGTGCAATCAAAATGGGCCACACCCAGTGGCGGTGCTCATCGGGCACGCCGTGGAGAC
This sequence comes from Pythium phragmiticola, assembly GCA_023335935.1. NCBI lineage: Eukaryota > Oomycota > Peronosporomycetes > Pythiales > Pythiaceae > Pythium > Pythium phragmiticola. Next base: position 24,425 of record JAADWA010000244.1, read on the forward strand.
TTCGCCGAATCACCGTGTCGTGGTCGCCAATCTCCCTTAAAAAATCCCACGACACGAGCAGCGTTGGATCGTCTTCAAACTCGCCACTCGAGGCCCGAGGGCTCAGGCCTATCCGTGGGCTCTCAACAATCGATCCGGTCAACGACAGGGGTCGCGCCGCGTACGGACTCGCCCCCGGTGTGCCTTCACCACCGCTGCTGCTGCCGAGTAGATTCAGCGACCGTAGTGAAGATGTCCGTGACCGCCGCCGGTTAATCTTGTCGAGGCCTTGGTACACTTTGGCTAGCACTTCATTCTCGGTCGGCGTCGCGACAATCTCGAGCTGCACTTCACTGTGGCTCGCGTCGTCGGCGAGGCTTCCACTTGCACTATTTGAACGATGAGCCCTTGTGGCATCAGCAGCTGAGGCGTCATCGACTTTTTTCCACTGAATAATGAGCTTGATACTCTGGCTTTTGAGCCGCCGCATGGAGCGTGAATTTGAACTCGAACTCCCGCTCCGGTCGCGTGGCTTGGATGATTTGGCCTTCGCGGTCGCTGACTGTGGATTTCGCAGCCGTGCCTCCTTGTCGAGCTGAGCCTTATATTTCTTGCGCAGGTCCTTGATCTCGTCGTCTTGGACCAAGTCGTGGACAAACAGTACGAGATCCACAAACGTCTCCCCCACGGAAAAATCACTGAGCGTTGTGAGGCAAAACTCACACATCACGTCGACAATCACGCTCGGGTCGTGCATCTCGAGCAGCATTTCTGAGAGGTACAAAAACACGGCGGTCGCGGTCGAAAAAATGATCTTGGCACTGAGCTTGCGCGAGCAAATGTCGACGAGCAGTACGTCGTAGAGCCGACAGACGAGGTCAAAGGGCATGGACTCGGCAAAGAAGGAGAAGAACCACTTGGTGCACAGCACTTGGATCGTCACGCCCGTGGTCGCGAGGTGGTCGGCGAGCGCGCGGTCGTGCTGCTCGAGCAGTTCTTGAAGCACAAGGCAGTCGATCTGGAAGTCGACGATCGATTCTTCATGGTACTTGGGCAGCAGTACTTCGAGTAATAGCCGAAACGCCCAAAAGGCATCTTCTTCGCTCAGGTACGTGCTCAAGACAGCGCAGATCTCGACCATGCCCTGTTGTGGTCAATATGTCATAGACCACCTCCATACTGTAAGTAGCTGGAGAGGCCTCTAAAATGGGGGAAACGACACGTACATGGCAGTAGTAGAACGCGTCCTTGGACTTGACGTAGGCGAGCAAGATGCGCTTGATCTTGCGTTCCTGGAACGGATTGAGGTGGCTGAACCGCTCCATCGCCATCTCGTGGGCCTGCTGGAGACCGCTCAGACCCGTCGCATTGATCGCCGACGTGGACGACTCGCTCTCGCTCGCGCTGCCGGTCCCACTGCCGCCCGCCGCACTCGCCTCGTCGTCGTCCACGCCCTCGAGCAGTTGACTATACGTCGCAAAGTTGCTCGACTGCCGCTGCAGCTTCTGCTTCTACTCATCCACAATATCCATTAGAACCGATCCCGCCGTGTCTATCGAGCACTACGTACGTGGGCGTGGAGCAGAATGGGCCAGACCCACTCGCGGTGGCTCGGCGGCACGCCCTGCGCGCGCACGGCGTCCAGAAGCGGCCCCGCTTTCGCGAGCGCGTGGTGCTCGCGTCCGGATGCGCCGATGTCGGTCGCCAGCGCGCGAGCGGACTCCTTGAGCTCGCCCCAGCGCAGCCGCGCGTCGCCCATCAGTGCTATGGACGTCTCCTTTCCCTTTCCCCCCTTTGAGGACTTGAAGCCCCTATGTTCGTCGGGTCGTCTTTGGGAAGGGAAGGGAAGTGAGGGCGAAAATAACCAACGGCGTTATATTCAAAATAACGGATCCAAGCAATACCGTATATTTCGCATCGAATTACCGTAACAGCCGGCCATAAAGAAATCAAAGTGTCGTCGTTGGAGCGGTGGAGGGGGCCGCCGAGTGTGCGCGCCGAGCCTCTTCGAGCTGCTGCGCGGCGATCTCGAGTCGTTGCCGCTCGAGCGCCATACGCTGCTCGTGCTGTTCCCGTAGCAACGCGAGCTTTTGGCGCTTGAGCTCGAGCTTTTCGCGTTTCAGCGCGAGCAGCTCCGTCTGAAACGCCGCGTCCGCGTGGGACCGCTTCGAGCGGCTCTGCTTGGTTTGGTGGGTTGACTGGATAGATGCGTGGTAGTTGTGAGCGAGCGACGCGCTGGCCTCCGCCGAGCTAGTCTCGTTCACCGTTACGGTAGTGTCATTCGACTCGTCGTCCTCAGTCTCTACATCGTCCTTGTCGTCATTCTCCTCGGCATCTGGGACCGATGCACCCCCGCTGCGTCTGCGCGACTCGCTGGCGAGATCGGCCAGCGACGAGATCGAACTGTGGTCGCCACCACCACTGCCGCCACCCGACGAGGACGACGTCCGTTGGGCCTTTGAATTCCGGATGTCAGCCATGCGCGCTGTGATCAGGCGGAAAAGGTTCACGACGAGCGTCGCCTTCTCGACGCCGTTGGGTGTGTCGGTCCATCGCTTGAGCTTGAGCGTGCCCTGTTCGTAGCGAAGCAGCAAATGGTGAAACCTACAAATCGAACGGCTCAGTTTGGACGTCTTAGTTCCGCATCATGCCAAGAGATTCTGACGCACCGATCCGTAACGGCTCGCCGTGACGATGGGACATCGCGCAGCTTGGTCGCAGTCGCGTACACTTCGTCAGCAACATCGTCCCAAGCCTTGAGCTTGGTGCCGTGATCGGCCGCGAACGGCTCGCGCTTGACCACGGCCTGAAGCAGCCGTAGATCGGCGTCGGCATCAAATCGCACGCGGCGCTTCACTATACACTATCTCAGTTCATACATTGCCCTTTATGAGTAAGCATCGACAGCCCACGTACCGTCCTCGTCGACCGGCGGCGCAGCGGCTCCATTCCCCACCGTCATTATGCGGAGACGCAAATATTTCTCTGATGGTGGGATCGAATGTCCATAATAACGTTTGTTTTAACACAAAATAACGTTATATTGTTCGAAGAGCTAGCGTAACTTACGGTAACTGGAGGGAAACTGCGGCTAGGAAGAGGCCGGAGTGGGCCGTGGGCCCACCGGACGCGGAGGGAACTCGACGCCCGGCGGTAGTGGACGGAAGGGCAATGGGCCCCCGGAGTGGAAAAGGCAGCGGTCGCCCGACTTGGCAAAGAAGCGGCACTTGGGCACGGAGCAGCACACGGTCAGCGGCTCTGGGAGAGCGTACGCATCGTCCTGCGCTCGCGGCTCTCCGTTCTTGTCGGCGTTCTGTTCGGTGCCTGGCGGGGGCATCTTCTCAGCCTTGAGACGACTCTTGTTGTCTTTCCACAGGAACAACGGCTTGACCTGGACGTTACCTAGACTCCACTCGAGTGCACGGAGCCGCTCCCTGTCACAGATCTGCTGCAGCGTGCGCGCCGAGCGGCGTTTCTTCCCAGACGACAGTTTTGACCGCGCCTTGCCTTTCGCGGCACGCGCGGGACTCTGGAATGCGGCCTCGTCGAGTGCGCTGCTTTTCTCAAGACGGCTCTTGTCCAAATACTTCAGTTCCACACCACGCATCGTGCTGATGGTATCGCTGCTGCCGCTGCGTGGCAGAATGAACCACACGTCATGTTTCTCACGATACAGCACGAGCACGCTTTGTCTGCAGCTGTGGCACGCGCGTACAGGGATCTGCTGCAGCCACGCGAGCTCCAAGTCGAGCACGTGGTCGGCGCACAAGTGACCGCGTACCTGGAGCTCTGCGCAGTCCGCGGCGGCGCAAACGTCGCGCACGAGCAGTGCACCGCTTTCGGGTTCGGCAAGCGCCACGAGGCGATCGCTCTGTCCATCCAAATCGCGGCACGGACCGCAGAGCACAAGCGACGGCGACAGCGCGCGGTGGAGAGCCATCGGGTCGGAGAGGATCTCTTTGGAGAGTCTTTTCCCGCCAGCGCCAGGTCGCGCGCTTTGGACAGAAAGGGCGTCCCTCCAACGAATGTCTTTATTCAGTGATGTCCTTAAAAGCAGTATTGCATCCAGAACTATATGGCTGTTGTATAGTCACGACAGAACTACAGCCATCGTGTTCGTAATATCAGGTGAGATCCAACTGCAGGACCTTGTGTTCTTCAGAATGCCTCTTTTCATTTGCTAAAACAAACCTTCTACAACATTGCATTGGGTATAATTGGAGCTTATTTGACCCATCGGATGTGACATCCTCTGATGCACGCGACCCTAGGGCTTGGGTTGATCAAGTGCTGGCGCAAGAAATAAAAGACCATTTTTGCCAGTCCACCCCAGAAGAAGAACCGGAGGGGGGAAAGGAAAACCATCGCGAGCGGACGCCCGCGCTTCGTCGCCCCATCTTCACGCGCCCGCGACGCGCCACACAGCGCCGCCACGTGCACGAGACACGGCGCATCTTAACGAGTGGATCACGCGCTCTCTAAATTGACCCTACGCGCCGCGCATGGCCGACGCACCGCCGCAAGACGCGGCCGCCAAGGCGCATCCAAAGTCGCGGATCGTCAACCTCAACGCCAGCGGCAGCAGCGCGAACCGGACGAAGCGCGACATCCCAGAGGGTCTCGGCTCCAGTCCTGCGGTCGGCGGAGGCGGTCCGTCCGCGCGAAACGCAGCGGCGTCTGCTGGCGGATCAAACGGCAACCAACCGAGTGGAGGAGCGCGTTCGTCCAACGCGACCAACAACAACAACAATCGCCCGCCACCAACGTCTGCTGGAGGAGGAGGAGGAGGAGGACGTGATCGTGGAGGAGGAGGAGGAGGTGGAGGCAATTTCCGGCAAGACCCGGTATTCTTGCGGCGCCAGCAGTCGACCGATCGCCGGCCGTTTGACAATGCGCCGTTTGACCGACGCTTTGGCGGTGCCCGTCCGCCGCTGCGCCGGTCCATGTCGCGGTCGCCGTCGCCGAGCCGTCGCATGATGCGGTCCCGCTCCAGGTCGCCGCTGCCTCATGGACGATCCCGCTCCCGGTCTCCGCCGCCACGGTTTCGCTCACGTTCACGTTCGCCACCGCCACGGTATCGCATGATGCGAGAGGATTCATGGGATCGAGACCGAGGCGGAGGACGTGGTGGAGGAGGAGGCCCGCCGCCGTCTCGATATGGCGATCGCTCCATGGGGCGACCGCTTGGTGGACCAGGAAGCTTTTACGACCGCGGTCGCAGCGGTGACTTTTTCGACCGAGACCGCAGCCGCGACCGAAGCCGTGATCGTAGTCGCGATCGGGATCGGGATCGAGATAGAGATCGAGGCTGGCAGGGAGGAGGAGGAGGCCGCGGTATGTCTCGGTACGGCAGCAATTATGGAGGCGGTGGAGGAGGAGGCAGAGGAGGAGGGGGAGGTCCAGCACCTTCTGGGGCATCGTCCTCGGCGTCATCTTCGGCGCAAGGCAACAGCGGAACGCCGCTCTCGAGTGCTAGAGTGGTCGCGTGGCGAGACGGGTCTGGTAGAGCGAGTCGCGAGCTGCCTCGGCGAAGCCGAAGCCGGTCTCCTCTGACGCCTGCAGGCTCAAAGCCCTTGGCCCAAGAACCTTCGACCGCGCCGGCACCCAAGCGAGACGATAAGCCGGCAGGGCGTCCGGCTCAATTGCAAGATCCTGCCAAGAAGACATCGGTGGTAAAGAAGGAGGAGCCGGCTCCACGTACGTCAAGCACGGCAAGCGCATCCACGGCGGTGGTGCCGAAGGAAGATTCGATAGTGGCGACCGTGACAAAAAGCGATGACAAGCGGTCCACTCCTTCCGATGTTATTCCACGCAGTAAGAGCAGTTCTCCCATTGTCACCCAGGCACTTGTAGACACAACTCGCCCTGCTGTCGACAGTCCAAGCAAGCCTCAGCCTCAAGAGAAGGTCGTGTCGCCGCGCAAGGGAGTGGAACGAAATTCGAAACATGATATGTCGTCTGCAACACCGACGACGGAAGCTGACACTGTCAAACCACATCAAGTGGATGAAGCGCCATCTGGAAAGACTGTTGACGAGGTCATGCAAGACCCTGAGGATGAAGCAAGACCCGGTGATGTGCAGATTGTGGCCGACGCCGTTCAGGAAGAAGATGCAGTTCCTGTGGCTTCGCATAGTCCGGATCGTATCCAAACCATTTCTGAAGACGAGAGACAGAACCACTCGGAGCCGGAAAAGGAAGAGTGTGAGAGTGTCGTGGAAGTCCGAGACGAAGAGGAGGATGGTGAAGCAAAAGTTCACCAATCTCCAGTGCAAGCTTCTGGAGACGATGTCGAGATGACCGATAGTTTGGTGCCCGAAACGACGGACGACGTTGAGATGCTAGAAGAGAAGGCTGGAGATCTCATCGCTGAAGTGGCTGCTGCAGTGTCAGCACCAAACGAAGCCGCTCCTGTGAGTGAAGGCGCCACGCCGGAGCTGAAGGCATTGATGACTGAGGTGTCATCGGAGCCAGCTGCTGCAAGTATTGGAAAGCAAGTCATCGGAAGCACTTCAGTCAGTTCATCTCCCGAGATGCGCATTCACGACAAGGGGCGCGAACGCGGGCCACCGCAGAGCGTTGAGGAAATGCCCGCGTCATCCGCCGAAGAAGGTGAAATTCCAAGTGAACCTGAAGCCACTTGTAAACACATGCCAGGCCCGCCGCCACCCCCGAAGGACGGTGCTAGTCCTCGACGGGATGTGGGCTCGAGTACTTCTCGACGTGACTTGAAGATGGACATCGTTTCGTCCAGTCGAGGCGTTACCGACGACAGGATGAAGACAGACTCGGTCTCCCGTGATCGCCCTCAATTCGGCAAGTCGACAAGAGATGGGGTGAACGGTCAAGACGCGATCACGAAATCCCTGGTGGCGGGAGCTGTGCGGGATCGATCGTCGCCTGTTCCTTCTCGACGAAACAGTGGCGAATGGAAAGAGTCAGAGTCGCGGTCGCGAGGAGGTATGCTCGAGTCTAAGCGGTCCATGCCTAGCCTACCAGTTCCATCAAGTCGGCAGTCCTTTGAAAGGCATCCGTCCATGCCGAGTGTGCACGATCGAAAGTTGGGGGATATGCATCCATCCACGGCGCCTCCGCTCTCCAAGTCCAGACCGTCAGCCGGCACACCCGGCGGTCGCGATTCGCCGATTCGGACCCCGCACGACTCAAATAGTGGAGATCGTCGGCGTTCTAGAGTGGAAGATATCAAGAAAGAGAGCACGCGAGACCGAGATCGAGATCGTCGCAGCACTGGATCGGGACCTTCATCGCCCGCCAGTAGTTCATCGAGCTCCCGTGGAGAGCTGCTGAAGCCCACGGGTCCAACTCTGGACAACTCACCGTCTCGACCAAAGAAAGACGTGGCTTCGACGAGAGAGGAACTCCCACCGCTACCAGACATTCCACTCCTTCCGGATCTTGTGCCGTCAGCTGTCTCCGGCACGGACGAATCGGCCGAGACGACGCCGACGCGGCTGAGCAAGCGGCCGCGTCTCGGGTGGGGCCAAGGTCTTGTGGCGCAGTCGCCGACGCCGTCCGAGCCAAAGCGGCCTCGAATTGGCTGGGGTGAAGGGCTGGTGCAAGCGGTAGACACCTCATCAAGGACCAGCAGCCCAGCCAATGCTACTATAACCGCTATGACGGATGCTTCCGAGCCAACGCCTGCTAACCAAGACGAAGCCGTTAAATCGCCAGAGCATGTCGAAGATGTGGCCGGCAGTGAGAACCCCGTTGAACCAATGGAGATCGAGCGTGAAGAAGAGCCTTCGTCAGCACCACCGTCTGCGGAGGTTGTCCAGCCGACAGAGCTGGAACCTGCATCGTCAGCAGCACTCAACGAACCACCGCAACATCATGTCGATACACCTGATGAAGCGATGAGCGAGGCCGACTCGCTGCAAGTAACCAAAGAAGTGATTCTCGGCGATATCGATTCTCTCGATATGAGCATCAGCGAGCTCAAGAAACAGATCCGCGAGATGCGACGGTCGGTTGAACAACAGGAAGCCAAGCTGACAGCACGTGTCGCCGAAGAAGGTGATTCGATGCCGTCGGGTGCAGAAGCCGAGACTACTGAGAACCCGAGCACCGCGGCCGCTGAATCCGTTGTGCTGGAGCTGGAGCAGCCGCAGTTAGAGAGTGCAGTCGAACCGGAAATGTCTCCGACCACGAGCAAGCCAGCTGCCGCCAAGGTCGCGGTCGATGCTTCTCTGATCTCGCTGATTTCGACGATCTTCAAAGAGAACGCCGAACGTGCATTGATTGCAAACGAGCTATTGCCGAAGCGAGTCGAGGATAACGGACTACTTGCGACCAAGGTCTACCACCATCCTAGCGATTATGCGTTCTACCAGTCCAATATCGACTCGGGTATCGAGCTGTGTGACCGGATTCGATGGAATGTGCAGCGTCGGAACCGTCAACGGTATGAAAAACTACGTGGTATCGCACGAGAGTATATCGACTTGAAGAAGGCATGGAAGCACAAGGTGAAAAGACTCGAGAAGGACCGCAAGCGCCAAGACAAGATGCGTACCAAAATGAAGAACAAGCAGAACAAGGCGAAGGTGGCAGGCGAAGGTGCGATCTCCCCGTCGGTCAGCACGACCGGCACGGTCGGGATCACCGCGGGCTCGTCGTCGCATCATCTCCATAACACTGTTGGGTCGAACCGCACGCCGACAGCCAGCTCGTCCCATGATGCGATGGGAAATTCGCTGCACAGTGGGAGCTCGCTGCTAGATGGTCTCTCGTCGTCCAACAATGCAGTTGTGCGGTCGTCGTCGCGGCTGACCAACAATTCGAGCAGCGCCGACTTGCAGTCGAAAACCGAGCTCGAAAGAATTGAACAGGCCAAGAAGCAAGCACTGCTCGAGCAGGAGATCCGCAAGAAGCGGCTCAAGAACGCAATGACGACCGTGCTGCCCGATATGATCGTCTCGCCAGAAGAACGCCGGGCTCGTCGCTTTGATCGCACCCCTTACGGACAAGGCGCCTTGGCGACAGGGCTTGCGGTTGATACTGAAGCCCATGTGAATCCGTGGAGCGACCTGGAGAAGTGTATCTACGTCGATAAATTTCTCCAGTTCCCAAAGAATTTCGCCCGCATCGCGTCGTTCCTCGCCAACAAGACCACTGGCGATGTGATTTGCATGTATTACCGGTCCAAAAAAGTCGTCGACTACAAGGCGCTGCTGAGAGAACAGCAATTGCGAAGGCGTGGGCAAGGCTCGAAGAATACGTGGAGCTGCTGGAACCTCACGGCGTGTGCGGCGATCTGTTTGGGCGTCCAGTTCCCGGAATCTGTCGCGGCGATTTTGTTGCATCCATCGAATTTCCGGTCCCACCAGGCGTCGGACAATGTGCTCAATTCGGCCGGTGCGCAGGCGCTTTTGCAAAAGTTCAAGGAAGACAATGGTGGTAAGACGGCGAAGGGAGAGACCCGCGTCATGTCGGCTCTACAGTGGATTGCTCACATCGACACAAGTCCTTCGCCTGCTTCTGTGGAGCTTCGGAACGTGTCGACAGAAAATGGAGAGAGTGGGGACAAAAAGGCATCAACTGCCGAGCCGAGCAACTTGTTTACGCAACGGCTTGGTGAGTTCGTGGCGGGTCAGCAGCAGCCGTTCTTGGTGGATTATACGTCGATGATTGGCGACAATGCGTACAGCAACGGGTACCAGGCGACGACACTATCGGTCACTGAGAGAATCAAGCGGTATTGTCTTCCGATTGAGGAGGAGACGGCGAAGGCTGCTGAGACCTCCACGCAAAGGGATCAAGCTCTTGCCACGCCAGCGCCGGCAGCATCGAAGAAGGATTCTAAGCAGCAGCGCAAGCAGAAGAAGATGCAACAAGAGGCAGCCGGGGCTGCGGCCAACGCGACTGCTGCGAATGCTGTGGCTACGTTGTCAATCCAGGCACCGGCACCGTCGCCGTCGCCGTCTGTGAGTTCGACCAAGAAAAAGACCACGGCATCATCGAGCATTCTCCATGCCAACTCAAGTCGCAACTCGCCTCGTGTTTCATCTTCCAACGGCCCACCGGTTACCGAAGAGAAGGTGGCGGTCGTCAAGAAGAGTGGCAAAGCGTCGAACGCCGCCAACAACTCGACGCCACGTCGCGCGAGCTCAAGTGGTGACGCGTCATCGCCCCGCGTCGGTCCCACAATCGAAGTGCCCACGTCCACGGGACCGCCCTCTTCCTACTTTGCCAGCGACGAGGCCCAGGCTGCGGCGTTTGCGCTGCTTGGCAGTGGCGGCGCCATGATGTCGGTCGAGACACCGACGGGTGCTGGCGTTGGTGGTGCACCTGCGAAACGCGTTGTGCAAAAATGGACTGAAGGCGAAAAAGCCGACTTCCTCAAGTTCTTCCAGCTCCACGGCAAGGATTGGGCAACGCTTACGGATCGCATTCCGACCAAGACGGCCGCGCAGATCAAGAACTACTATCAGAATTATAAGAACCGACTCGGCCTGCAAGACATGCTGAAGAAGCGGGTCGACGGTGGCAAAGGTTCGGGGGAGCCCCACTCACCACGGTCGGCGGCGCTGGCGTCTTCCGAGTCGTTGGCGCACGAGTATGAAGGGTCGGCTGGTGCATCTGCGGCTGTGTCGCCCATGGAGGTGGCGCCCCATGGGGCCATGGCGACGATGGGTGAGGTGGCTCACCAAGGGTACACGCTGCTGCCCGCCCATTCGGCCCACGGACTGGCGGCGGCACGCGGGGGCGACATGTTCCATGCGACCGCGACCAACTCGGAACGGTATCTTTCGTTCCTCAACCAGCAGCATCAACTTCAATTGTACCAGCTGCAACACAACCAAAATGCGGTGCTCGCCGAGCAAGGGAGCAGTCCGTATGGAGATGCCAACAACATGAAGAACCAACGCGCCATGGCGTACGCGCGTGATCCGACGACGGGGGTGGTCGTCTCGCAGGGGCTTGCGCTCCACTCGTTACATCAAGCGGTCGCGCACGCTCAGGCACAGGCACACGCACAAGCCGCCAGTGTCCATGCGCATGCCCACGTTCAGGCGCAGGCCCAATTGGCTCACGCTCACGCCATGCTCCAGATGCAGCAGCCGCGGGCCGCAACATACGCCGAATTGCAGCAGCAGCAGCAACACGCGGCGTACTACGCTCACCGCATGGGTGTCCACCCGCACACGGGCATGCCCGTGACTATGGCCGTGCAGCCGGGTCGTGGTGGGTACGTGACAATGGAGTCGCCCATGGCGAGTGACGCAGCGGCGCTCAGTGCCATGGGCGTACGCCACGATGGAGCTGCACCTGGATTGCTGCCGAGCGGGTTCGTGGCTGTCGGCGGGCGAGAGACGTCTGCTCGATCAATGCTCCACCTGATGAACAGCGCTAGCCCCGCGAATATGATTCGATCTACCAGTGGTGGGGAGACAGCACAGGATATGATGTCGCAGCACGCGGCCTACACGAGCCATGAACCCGCGCCGGTGTCTTCAAATTACAGTGCGTACCATGAGCAGAGCGAACGCGATACCGTCAAGGATGAAGAGGCACGAGGCCGCGACCAGCACCAGCACCAGCACCGGGAGGACGCAGCGGATCGTCATCAGCTCCAGGCCAAGGACGAAGAAGAAAAAGCGTCCGTGGTCCAACAAGAACCCGAGCAGCAACCGCCTATGGCGGTCCAGAAGATCCGCATTCCACCGTCGAGCCGCATGTCGTTTTCATCCATTCTCAACGAGAGCGAGTCGCCGCTTTCCGCAGCACCGACGCCCCACAGCGAGAGTATCTCTTATAAACCCGACGCGGCATCTGGGGATGGCACGCGGCCGAACCTGCCGACCCATCGCGTGCTTGTACGTCACTCACCAGTCACTGTGCAGAGTCCGACTGATAACCTGTTTCCAAGGCGCGCACCCAGCAAAATGGGGCTCATGGCGAACCTGCTCAACGTGGCGTCGCCCACTGATACACATAGCCCACGCGTCGAGTCACCAGTCGTCGTTCAGCATCGCGAGACTGGTGCTTCTAATCGGAACGCCGAGTCGTCTTCTGCGCAGCCATCGCCATCTCGAGGGATTGTGCATCCTCAGCAGCAGCGACCGGGCGGCATCAGCGCGATGCTCAATGATCATCAGGACGCGAGCGAGAGAAGCCACCACGCTAGTGACAAAGCCAATCAGCACGGCGGCAGCATGGCCATGGGGATGTCGTACGATGCCTCGACTTCCGTGCCGACGTCAGCAGCGATGATGGGCGGCGGGGCGCAAGAAATGATGTGGCGGTACCACCCACAGGCCGCCAACCACTATGCCGAAGAAGCCGAACTGCTGCGTCGCGCAGCCTACGAGAAAGAGCAGCTGGCGAGGCGTGCCGAAGAAGAGGCGACCCGTGCGGCGGCGGCAGCCGCGGCCGCTGCGCGTGCGCTCCATGAGGCACGGAAAGCGCGCCAGGAAGTCATGGACATGATGACGGCCCAGTACATGGCGATGCAGCAGCAGCAGCAACAACAACAACAACAACAAC
>JAADWA010000245.1:0-36739 GCA_023335935.1 Pythium phragmiticola
CAGACTCTGGAGTCCAGAGGGGGGTCACGGGTCGTCCAGAGTCTGGACGCACCCAACACGAGGTTCCCCATCTGGGTGCCCATACCAATAAATGGACAAACCAGCTGTTTTTCGTGCAAGCGACGACCCACCAACCTAAACGTAACCCTAGTGTAACCCCGCCGCCTGGTCTTTGGTTCCCCAACAAGAAGCGCCGACGACAATCGACCGCGAGAAGCTCATTCCATCCATCATTTCTCGGGGCGTGTATGCGCCAGCCATGGGCCTCAAGTACGATGACCTGCTCTACGTCAAGCTCGCGGCGCAGATCTGCTCGACGTGTTTAAGTACATTTGTTGGCACGCAGCACGTGCTCCAAATGGTAGGCGTCGCGGCGCCGGCCAAGCAGCTCCATAACGGACCCGATCCGTCGGGCTCGATGCGCGGCCGCGCGAACACACGGCTGCCGTCGGCCTCGCGTGGCGCGAGCACAACGACTACCTCCAGCGTCTCGAGCAGCCGCGGCCAGATCAATTTACTGGACGCCGCGGCGCCGCCGCCGCGCGAACCGGCATCGCCGTCGACCCGCATCCTGCGCGCCGCGTGCTTTTCCGACATTGTGTTCAGCCTCACGGGCGCCATCACGACGGCGTTTACGATCCGCGACTCGAAGTTCGAGAACGATTTCCAGCTCACGTTCTGGGCCAAGGCGCCGCACTGGAGCATGCAGGTGGCGTCATTTTGCTGGATGGGCACGCTCGCCATCTACATTGCGACCAAGAACCGCACGGGCTTTGACGTCGTGATCGCGCACGCCATGATCTGGATGCTCACCGTCTTCTACTGGGTGCTCGTGCTCTATGCCGTCTACTACAGCAAGCCGTCGTACGGCGACGCCGCCATGATCATTTGGATTGTCGTGGCGACGGTCAATATTCTCGTGGTCGTCTGTGCGTGGGTGCTATTTGTGCGCCGCTGGAAACAGCAGCGCGCGCGGCGGCGCGGCTCGTACGTCGTGGCCAAGCTGCTTTCCTACGCGATCGCCTTTGGCGTCTTTGTGTTCCCCACTGTGGTCTTTAACATCGCCAAGTTCAAGAATATGCTCGGCACGACGCAGACGGTTCTCTCGGCACTGCTCGCGCTGTGGCCAACAGCCAACGCCATTATCTACCTCACGCGGCCAGTGCTTTGTCTCCGCCTCTTCCACGACGGCGACGTGCGCGCGACGGCGACCACACAAGGCCCCAGCAGCTTGGAGGGCGCTATCGGCCCCGACGGGTACCCTTTGGACACGGGCGGTGTGTACAACCAGCACTTGCCGTCGAGCCGCCATGCCGCCGACCAACTGCTCATGTCGCCGACGCAGCACGAGCTCAAGGGGCTCGACATTGGCGACAAGATTGGCGAGGGCATTGCCGTCGTGTACAAGGGCAAGTGGCGCGGCGCCGACGTCGCCGTCAAGATGAAGTCGCTCATGATTGACCGGTCCGAGGAGCTCAAGGAGTTCCAGGACGCATGCAACCTCGAGATCCAAGAGGAAGCCAAGGTCATGAAGAACCTGTGCCACCCCAACATTGTGCTCTTTATGGAGGCCGGGTTCTACAAGGGCTCGATCTGTATCATTAGCGAGTACTGCGCAAGAGGCTCGCTGCGCGACGTGCTCATGCGGTCCGAAATCAAGCACTTGTCGTGGTCCACAAAGCTGCGGCTCGCGCTCGGCATTGCCCACGGCATCCAGTACCTCCACAATGCCAACCCGCCCATGATCCACCGCGACCTCAAGAGCCCCAACGTTCTCGTGGACGACTCGTGGCACGCCAAGATTGCCGACTTTGGCACGCTGCGCTTTGCCGAGATCGTGTCGTCTGTGCAGCACACGCAGTCCAAGGCCAACGTCCACGCGAGCGAAGATCTCGACGCAATGGTCATGACGGGTCTCGTGGGCACGACGCGGTGGATGGCGCCCGAGGTCATTCGCGGCGAAAAGTTCTACACGCACAAGGTCGACATTTACAGTCTCGGGCTCATTCTCTGGGAGCTCATTGAGGGCAAGCTGCCGTTCGAGTCGACGCGGTGGAACCACGAGATCGAAGACTTCGTGCTCAAGGGCATGCGCCCCATCATTCGGTCCGAGCTGTGCCCGCTGCGGTGGAAACTCCTTATTGTGACGTGCTGGCAAACGGACCCGTCGCAGCGCCCGACCATCCAGCAGGTTATTAGCAGCATGCAGCGCATCGCGCGCGAAGAGACGCTCGACACGACGGCGCCGCGGTTCACGGGTCTGAGCAGCATGAGCAGCATGACGCAGTCGACGATCTCGAACCTCAGCTTTCTCAACGCCTCGCAGACGTCCATGATGTCGTCGTTTGCGTCGTCCACGGGCGGCGGCTTCTCGCCGTCGGCGTCGGCGTTTGGCCAGAGCCGCCTCAAGCGCACGCATCGCCAGCACAACCGGTCGCAGCGGTTGCTCGAAGACTCGTTCATTTCAGTGGCCGAGTCGGAACTAGAGGACGAAGACGCCGCCGGCGAGAGCGAGTTCTACGTCGAATCGGGCAATTTCCTGCGCGAACCGACAGTCAAGCTCGCCGACACGCGGATCGACGAAGTCCCGATCGACGCCTTTACAGCGATGCCGCCGAAGCTCCAGCGCGGACTGAGCGGCAATCCCGAAGCCATGATCTCTATTTAAGACAACACGGCGCACGCACCCCCGAGCCGACCCCCTTTTAGTTAGTTTCTCCTAGTTAGTTTTTGTCGTAATCGTGGTGATCCTTCCCTCATTTCTTCTTTTTGCCACCACCTTTTCTCTTCCCGCCTTTCTTCTTGGCGTCGCCCTTGGGTGCGCGGTGGAGCTGTGTGAAGAGATCTGTGGGCAGTGATGCATCCACTTGGAACGACTGGAGCTTGCTGTTCTCGGGCCCCACGACCGGCAGGAGCAGCGACGCGCCCTCGCGTTCGATCGCATTGTACGTCAGGTCGACGTGCGCGAGCGACTTGCTGCGAAGCACGGCATCACGAAACGTGAGCAGCGCTTCTTCACTCTGCCCACATTCATATTAACCGTGTGAGGGCGGGATCCATATCGAAATCCTCTTGTTCTGTAATACCTACGTTGCGAATGCCATTGTCGGCGAGGTTGAGCGTGGCGAGATGCTGGGCACGTGCCAGGCCTAGCGAGAAGTGGTAGAGCCCTTCGTCGCCCAGGACATTGCCCTGAAGCGACAGCGTGACGATCGCAGAGTGTGGCATTGCGACCAGCTGCGCGAGCTTGATGGCGCCTTCGGGGCCGATAGCGCAATAGTCCAAATGCAGCTTTCGGAGGACCTGGTTCGTAAAGAGCGCGTCGCAGAGTGCGCTCGCGCCAGTGTCGCCAATGTCCGAGTTGTAGTCCAAGTTAAGTGTCAGCAGCCCCGGCTGCTTTTGCGTCCTGAGCACGTCAGCGATGGCGCGGCAGCTGATACGATTGGTGAGAGGTCAGAGAGACAGAGAGATCAAGGCATCGGGGATGGACTGCTGGAGGAGCGAGCGTACCCGTCGTCGCCGATCCCGCAGTCGAGCAGTTCCAAGTACGCAATGTTGATGAATGGCGGTGCCGACTGCAGCACTGTTGCCTGGTGTTTAGATGCATGCAGAGGCGTTAGCTGATCAGAGTCTTCTTCATGCGTGGAGCTCGATGGATCGTACAATGGCGGCCGCGCCTTCGTTGCCGACGTCCTGGTTCCAGATACGAATGTATCGCAAATGTGTGTACGGGCCAGAGGTGACGCCTGGGCCAATGCCGTACAGGATCCAATACACGTCCATAAGGTTAAGGAAGCTTCCACTCCGAACAGCTCTGAGACACCCGCTGGAAGAAGCGGCAAAAAGGGAGGATATGAGAAACGCCATCGTGATCGCGCGCACGCCGCCCGGTCCGAGTGCCCCGATCTCGCCTTCGAGAATAAACTGCAAACACGCAGGTCAGTACACGAACCGCCACCGATCCATTTCGCGACTAGATCCCACATTGACGAGCTCTTGTTCTTCTTCGGTGTTGCCGCGCAGCACTTCGCTCACGTGAGTGTTCACGGGCACGCCAATGGATCTGATCCCCTCAGCAGTTCTCCCGTTAGAAGAATCCACTCAAGCCCTCTCCAGTCCAATCCAGCGCAAACGCACTTGCACAGCTTGCCATAGTTGACTAGCACTGTCTGCCGCGTCATGGCATTCTCCTCAACGGCGGAGGCCTTGGCCTTAGGCTTGGCTTTGCCTGCTTTCTTGCTCATCTTGCAATGGTGAGCTTGAAGAGACACTCCTTCGTGCAACATTCACGCACTTCACATGGTCGCACGAAGGTTGCTCCAAGAGAGGCTTCATAGAAAGTCGGGAAAATCCGTGGAACGCCACGGACCTCGTTCCCTTCCATGCCCGTCTATAGCGGCCTCGCTACACTGTAGACGCATAGAGAAATGAGTGATGACGGCTCCGCCGACGGCTGGACGCCTGCGACGCCCGTGCTGATCGCGTCAAACCGCCTGCCCGTGCGGGTCTCGAAACGCGCGATCGCGCCGTCGCCGCCCAGCGAGCACGACAGTCCAGGAGACCACAGCAGCCACAGCGGCAATAGCAGCGACAGCGACTCGCCGACGACGCCCGTGCGGTTCGAGTGGCACGTCGAGTGGGCGGGGGACCGCGTGATTGAAGCGCAAAACAGCTTTTCGCACCGCGAGCTGCAGCAGCGCGGCTCCGTCAAGTTCATTGGCCGCATCCCCGAGTGGGACGTGCCCGTGGACGAGCAGCCGGCGCTCGCGCAGAAGCTCCGTGAGTTCAACTGCTTCCCCGTGTTTGTACCGCCCGAGGAAGCGCGGTTGTACTATGAGGAGTACTGCAAGCAGTCGCTCTGGCCGACGTTCCACAATGTCATCGACGTCTACTCGCCGATCGACGTGATTCCCGAAGGCGACACGGACAAGCCGACCCATTACTGGACGCCCGACTCACAGAAGCTCGCGTGGCAGGCGTACGCCAACGTCAACCAGCTCTTTGCCACGGTGCGTTCTTTTTTTTCTAGTGAGACCTACATAGTAGATTAGGAGCTCATGTGTTTTTTTTATGCACCACTAGAAAATATGTGAGCTGTACGAGCCGGGCGACGTCATTTGGGTGCAGGATTACCACTTACTGCTCGCGCCGTCCTTCATTATCCGCAAAGTGCGCAACGCCAACGTGGGTCTCTTTCTCCACGTGCCGTTCCCGTCATCCGAAGTGTTTCGCACGCTCTCGGCCCGCAAAGAGATCTTGCGTGGCATGCTCAACGCCGACCACATTGGCTTCCACCTCTTTGAGTACGTGGTTTCTTCATGGGTCTTATCTCAGAGCAAAGAGCGAATGAAACTAAACGCTGCTGTAGGTATGCGCGCCATTTCATGTCGGCGTGCAAACGCATTCTCGGGCTGACGTACCATCCGATCCTGCGTGGGCAGTTGGGCATTGACTATGGCGGCCGCCGCGTCGCTGTGACCTGCAGCCACTTGGCCATCGACGCCGTGCGTATCGACAAGGCACTGAACGAAGTGCCCGTGCGGGAACGCGTGGTCGCTCTCCGTCAGCAGTACCGCGACAAGAAGCTCATTGTCGGCTGCGACAGCATCGAGCGGCTCAAGGGCATCCCGCTCAAGATGCTGGCGTTTGACGCCTTTCTCACGCGGTGTCCTGACTTTATCGGCAAGGTCGTGATGATCCAGAAGGGCATCCACAGGCGCGGACGAGCCTACGATTACCTGCAAAGCAAAAAAGAGATTGAGCATGTCGTCGCGGCGATCAACGCCAAGTACCGAGACCGCACGGGAGGAGGCCACGTCATTGACTATGAAGAGATTGACGAGTTCCCGTTTCGAGATCGCCTCGCGCTCTGGCGTGTCGGTGATATTCAGCTCACGACCGTGCTTCGCGACGGCCTAAATACGACACCGTTCGAGTACATTGCAACCCACAAGACGGCGTCGGGCGTGGTCATTCTGAGCGAATTCTCGGGTAGCAGTCGGCTACTCAGTGGCGCAATTACTGTGAACCCATGGGAGCTCGACCAGCTCATTGATGCGATTCGCGATGCCATGTACATGACTCCAAAAGAGCGCGAGCACCGCCGCGACTGCGACTTTCAGTTTGTGTCCTCCAACCCACCACGGCGCTGGGCCAAGTGCGTGCTCAGCGACATTGTGAATGCGCGCAAGAAGGAAGACATCTACGTGTACATGGGCACGGGGTTCGGCTTGGACTTCCGCGTCATGGAAGTCAGCGCCCAGTTTCGCGTGAGTCGTACTTTTCTCTCTTGAACTGAATACCTGAATACCAGTAGTAATACTCTTGTGTCTGTGATTGTAGAAACTGACCGAGCCCGAGATCGCCCCCATGTACCGCACGAGCAAGTCGCGTGCGATATTTCTCGACTACTACCGTACGCTCGCGCCCGATGTCTCCAAGATGCTGGGCGTGCGGTGGCCCGATGTGTCGCTGTCGGCGCTGGGCACGCTCGAGCACTTGTGTAAAGACCCTCGGAACACGGTCTTTGTCGTCAGCGGCTGCAACTGCGACGTGCTCACGGAAAAGTTTGGCGCCGTCCCGGGGCTAGGACTCGTGGCCGAGCATGGGTACTTCATTCGGCGGGCCGTGATGGGCCAGAATGCGCGCATGGCGCAGCCCTGGGAACGCAATAGCGACGTATTTACGACCGAGGCCGCGAGTCGACGCTGGCGCGACAAGGCTGAAAAGATCATTGAGCTATACGTCGATCGTACGAACGGCTCGTCGCTGGAGAGACGCAAGAGCGCCGTGCTGTTTCGCTATGGGAAATCGGACTTTGAGTTTGGTGCGCTGCAGGCCGCCGAGCTCAAGGAACACTTGGAGAGCGTGTTTGAGGGCTGGCCGCTGAGTGTGATCCAGGGCAAGGACTATATCGAAGTGCGGCCCGAAAACGTGGGCAAAGGCAAAGTCATTGAGCGCCTGCTCGAGACCATGCGCATGGAAAACAACCGCGTCGACTTTGTGCTGTGCATTGGCGACGACGTGGCCGACGAGCTCATGTTTGAAAAGCTCCACGAGCTCACGGCGAGCGCCGCTATCGCCAAAGGTATGGGGGAAGAGATGGGAGATTGTCGTGTGGTTGGGGACTGAAGAATTGACACTGTGTGATGGGTATACAGACCGCGTCTTTACGTGCACGGTGGGGCAAAAGCCGTCCAAGGCCGAGTTCTACGTGGACGACTACACGGACGTCATTTCGCTGCTGAAGTCGCTCACAGTCGTCTCGACCAAGGTAAGTTTTGTTTCGTCCACTTTTCGCAGGAAGAACGTACTGCGACTCACTCATGGTGTCGTTTTGTGCCTCGCTAGTCGAATCGCAATTATTCGCTTTCGGATATGCAGGCGTTTATGCGCACCGAGAGCAGTACGAGTCCGCAGATGGCGTCGTCTGTTCAGGCCTCCGGATTTTCTCGCAATGCGCGTTCCGAATCGTCATTCCGTCGCACGCCGAGCCGCTACGCACTGCAACAGCACGCACTGTACGCCACTTGATGTGGTTGCTTCCGTCCTTAATACTGGTCTCAGTTAACGCTGTCTCTTTCTCGTGATAGCTCGACGGTACTGGAGGAAGATCAGGCAATCGGTGGCGACGTCACGTCCAATACAAGACACCACCCTTCCCACAGTGTCAGCAGCAATCCGCTGATGCCGAGAAAGAGAAGAAAGCGGTGGACGTCGTGGCTCCAACAGGCCGGCGTCTTTATTCTCGTGCTGGCGATTGTGCAGTGGCGACGGCGCGTCCAGAACGTGCACGACAAGAGGCTACTGACGTACTTGCTTGGATCTATCGGCGTCGCCTGGTCGATCCACCGCGTGCGCGCGAAGCCCAGCAAAGAATGACGTGTGATTGAAGAAAAATACGAGTATTACATGCGCAACCAAAGTATATCAAGAAGAGATTTCTGCGCAAACAATCCAATTACGTTAGAATTGGGTCTGGTGAATTGGCTCAAATCGAGATGCCATTTTCGGTGCACCACTTTTTCATGATGCGCACAATGTACTCGACCTGCGGGTTGTTGTTGGCCTTGAGCATGCCCATGACTTCCTCCAACTCGACGCGCGACGACTTGCCGGCGACCATGCGCTGAAACACGCCGACGCACGCGCCGCGCTTGCCCTCCCAGTATTCGGGGTCCGGATCCAATCGCTCGAGCACGTCAAAGGCCTTGGCGGCGTAGAGGAACTCGCCCATCTTGTAGCAGTCGTGTGCGATGAGCTGGAGCAGGTTGAACGAGTCGTCCGAGTTGTCAAGCTTGAGGTAGAGTTCCCACGCGGCTGACGGGTTGTGATTGAGAATGTAGCAGCGGCAGAGCCAGCTCACGTAGCAATAGTCGCGACGGTAGTCCTCGCGCTGCACGCGCATGAGCGTCTCGAGCGCCTCTTGGTGGCCGCCCGTGTTGCAGAGCGAGATGCCATAGTTCCAGTTGAAGTCGTCTTCGTTGTACAGGTATTGCTTGATCGAGTTCATGTAAATGTTGACGTCTTCAAACTGCTTGAGCAGGTAAAAGCACGACGCCATGCACTGGCGGCCCGGGATCGTGTCGCATTCGGTCGGCGACGAGCCGACCAACTGGAAGTACTGCTGCGCCGTCTTGATGTGCTGCCGCGACGCCGTGGCCTGGCCAAGCGTGGCGTGGACCACGCCCTTTAAGATGTACTCTTGCGGCGTGGACGGCTCCGTGTCCTTGATGAGATCGTAGGCTTCTTGGAGCTTGTCGTGCTTGAGATAGTACACGACAAGGTTGAGCCGTGCCTCGGACAGCGAGTCGACGAGCGGCGGCAGCACTCGCAGCGCGTTGGCGCCGTCTTCAAACACGACCATGTTGTGGCCCACGAGGTCGTTAGTGTCAATGTTGAAGCCGCGGTCCGTGAGCGTCTTGATCTCGTCCTTGGCGGCGTTGCCGTTGTACAGCTTGAACTGGTTGCACGCCTTGACGTTCATCGCGACGACACTGTCGGGAAAGGCCTGGAGGTACGCCTGCATGATCTCGAGCGAGACATCGTAGTAGTCGAGCTTGTAGTAGCACATGGCCACGTACACATTGAGCGCGATATCGTCGCGGTTCTCCAGGAGAAGCCGCTTGTAGATGTCGGTGGCCTCTTGGTAGTGGTTGCGCAAGTAGTGAATCGCCGCGAGCGAGAGCTGGTCCTCTTTCGAGTCCGTGAGCTGCTGGTGGTAGATGAGCAGCTTGTCTTCGTCGCCCAGCTTGTGGGCACAATGGAACAGCACGCGGTTCTGGAGCACACCAGCGGGGCCCTTGGTTGCCTCTTTCGTGGCCTCTTTGTACATCTGCAGATAGTACATACAGCACGCGCGGTAAAGGAAGATCTCAGGCGAGTCCTCGACGTCGCGAATCTGCTCGTAGCAGTCGAGCGCGCGTTGGTAGTTGCCCAAGTGGAAGTACGTGTACGCGAGCCAAAGGATTGTCTTGCGCTTGTCGTCGCCATTGGTCTTATTGCCAGCAGAGCTCTCTTCACTCTTGAGGTTAAACTCGAGGATCGCAACGGCGCCCGTAAAGTCGCGCTTGGCCACGCACTCCTCGACGGTCAGACCCTTTTTGGTCTTGGCCTTGACGGCCTCTTGCTGCTGCGGGGACTCGCGCAAGGCGAGTTGGTCAGAGCCTCGTGACGAACGATAATACTATTCCATGGACGGAACTAACGCACCTTGACGCTCTGCCTCTGCTTGGGCTTGGCGACGTACATGTCTTCCCACGGAGCGTGTTGTTCACGACCCCCAAACAAGAAGGAGATCCACTGCGTCCTTTCACAGGGTCGAAATGTCCATATACAAGGATGTCCATATGGATCTGGTGTTGAAGTCAGGTCCAGAAAACCATCACTCCTTGTGCTTTACGATCTAGTATTTAGGTGGCTTAGTCATGTTGGGGCGGGAAAGTCAACATAAGTTCAAAGTGGTGAGGATGAATCAAGAAGCCGATGTCAGCAGGTATGGACTGTGAACGTACAAATGCGGGGGGCGTCTGTGTCTGGGATCTGCGCGAATCTCCATGTACAAGTATGTTGTCGTAGGTGTACCAAGTCACTTGGCGCGAGGGATTCCGTGGAGAGTCTTCGTCCGTCTATTTATACAGCCGAGTCGTCCCACCAACCACTCTATTCGACGACTGGTGCCTTTCCCCTTGCCGTTGGGAACGCTCGCTCTCTGGTCGTCGACTGTCTGCAACGGAACTCGAGAGGAGTCATCAGTGCTTAAAGCAATGACCCACTGAACCGACGCCAGCGGAAGGGGTTTCAATCCAATCAAGCCGCGTGCGGTCAGGGAAGCAAGCGCAGGCAGGTAAATATAGCGCGCCAAATGGGTATGTGGGCCAACTGGAGCTAAAAACCAACACCAAGCGCGGCGAGGACGTGTTGTCGTATCTGTTGGCACACGCTTCTGCCGCGTGTGTTCTGGTCTCTGAACCATCGATTGCAACGTCGTGACAAACACAACGCTGCTCTCAGCTACGGCCCCCACTCGCACGATCACAAGACGTGCATCCGACACCACGTCGGTTTGAAGCGCCCCCACGATCCTGCAGCGACGTATACACAAGAAAGAAACCAGCTCTCGCGACTGACCGCGTGGATCACGAGCTGGAAGTGACGACGAGTGCTAATTCTCAACGCTGTCAGAGGTGACCACACACTCGGGTCGCGACGATTCCTTCAACTGGCTGAATCACAACGGCGAGAAGGGAGAAAGGGACACGACCGCACACCTGGGCGCAAGCGCGCCGCTCGTCACCGGCGGGTACGACGATGGTAGAGATCAATCGTCGCCAAAGCGTCGCAGAGAGAACGTACCGCATCGTCGATCCGTTCCACATTGAACGCGATGAGACGACCCATCTTAAGCCCGTCTTTGTCAACAACCAGATTCGAACGTCCAAGTACACATGGCTGAACTTTGTGCCCATTTGCCTCCTCCAAGAATTCAAACGAGTACGTGTTATAAGGCTCAGTGTGCCGTCATTTGATGAGATGCTGACATCATGCTTGTCTACGCAGAGTGCAAATCTCTACTTTCTGGCAATTGCGATCCTGCAGTCGATCAAACTTATTTCTCCACTGACGCCGATCACCGCGATCGCGCCACTGGTCATGGTTGTGAGCATAAGCTTACTGCGAGAAGCCATCGAAGATCAAAAGCGGAGGCAATCGGACCGCATGATCAATGGGAAACCGGTCGTTGTCTTTCGCAATTTTGAAGAGCGATGCGTCATGTGGGAAAGCATCGAAGTGGGCGACATTCTCAGAGTCTCTGAGCGTGACGCGATTCCAGCCGACGGCATTATCCTGTCCAGCAGTGAAGACGATGGGTCGTGCTTTATCGACACCAGCAATCTTGATGGCGAGGCCAATTTGAAGTCACGCCAAGCGTTGAAGGCGACGATGGATTTTACGTTCGCACCATCGGACCGCGAGAAGACGCGGTATTTCGTCAAGTGCGAAGAACCCGATCAGGATTTGTATCGCTTCTCGGGCAACATTTCGATCGACTCGAAGCTCTACAGCCTCAGCGAGAAGCTCTTTCTATTACGCGGTTCCACGTTGATGAACACAAAGTGGATCCACTTGCTCGTCGTGTACACGGGCCATGAGACCAAGATCATGAAGAACGCCCGAGATCCGCATCACAAGATGAGCCACGTCGACATCATGATGAGCAAAGGTGTCGTGCTCGTGTTTTTCTGTGAGGTGATCCTGTGTGCGCTTGCCTCGATACTGCATGACCTGCGACATGGCCACAACAACTGGTACGTCGCCGACTCGGACGGAGGAACGCTTGAGGGCGTGTTGTTGTTCCTGTCATTCGTCGTGCTGATGAACACCCTGATCCCCATCTCCCTCGTCGTCACTGTGGAGCTTGTCAAGGGGGCCCATGCGAAATTCATTTCATGGGACGACCGCATGCGGTCGGCGAATGGAGCCGGTGCGATCGCCAACACGTCCTCTCTCACCGACGAGCTAGGCCAAGTCAAGTACATCTTCACTGACAAGACGGGGACATTGACTATGAACCAAATGGAGTTTCGCAAGTGCAGCGTCGGTGGCATCATCTACGGCATGCAGGACAGAAAAGTCGACGCAAACTCTGTTCACTCCCCCCGCCCCGTGTCCATCTCATCGCTAGATTTGATGACCCGGCAAGCTGCGAGCATGCGCCATGATTCGTTCCCACGCAATGAGACGATGATCGGCAACATGAAAAATATCGCGGCGTTCAAGGCATACTTGCGCAATCTCGAGTGCTCGGAGAGTCGCTTGGCATTGGCCATGGCGATATGTAACACCGTGGTGTGCGAAGCCGACCCGTCCGCAGCGATGGGTGGAGGCGATATCCGATACAACTCGGACTCGCCAGACGAGTGCGCGCTGGTGCGCGGCGCGATCCAAATGGGGGTCAAGCTGCTTGCAAGGAATGGCCAGCACATGTTCCTGTCGCTGACGCAAGAAGGGCGAGAAAAGTCGTACTTGAAGACCGTGACATATACTGTATCTTACGAGATCTTGCGGGTGCTTCAGTTCTCAAGTGACCGAAAACGGATGTCCATCATTATCCGCGATGCCGATAACCGCATCAAGTTGATCTGCAAGGGTGCCGACAGCGTCATCCTCGATCGGTGTGAGGCCTTTCTCTCCCCAAGAAGGACCACCATGGAGCACGTGACAGCGTTCGCTGCAGAAGGCTTTCGGATCCTCCTATTTGCTGAGCGCGAACTCGTAATGCCCACCATGTTTTAGTATCTGAACGCTCTACGGCTGACGTGAAGCTTGCCTGATCCAAAATTGACAGGATGAGAAGTATTACGAGTCGTGGGAAGATCGGTATCATGAAGCGGAGCTGGATATGCACTCGAAAGAGCTGAAAACAGAGGTGCTGATGGAGGAGATTGAGAGCAAGCTGACCCTCATCGGGTCGAGTGGTACGCAATCAACGCTGCCTTCACCCATTGCGTGAATCGGAACTAAATAATGGATAAACAACATCAGCTGTCGAAGACAAACTTCAAGAAGGTGTGCCAGAGACGATATCACTCTTTCAGAAAGCTGGTATCAAGGTATGCACAGCAGTGAACTCGTGATGAGTAGTGTGGCTGTGGGTGCTTACGGTCGTTGAGCTATAGATTTGGGTACTTACGGGTGATAAACTCGAGACATCATTGGAGATGGGAAAGCTCTGTCGCGTCGTCACTTCAGGCATGAAGGAAGTGGTTTTGCAAGCGGCAACTCGAGACGAGATGGCGGAGAAACTTGACATTGCGTTGAAAGATGCTCGAGTACGTTGCGCAATCGCTTCTGTGCTTCGTTGCTTGAGCTGATGATTATATACTGACAGGAAAACCAGGCGTTGGTGATCGAGGGGGCATCCCTGACGTGCGCACTAACGTCGGTGAATCGAGCTAAATTTCTCCAGCTTGCTCTGAAGTCGACGACTGTGATTGTGTGCCGAACGTCGCCCTTGCAAAAGGCACTTGTGGTTGAGATGGTGAAGTCCGGGGTACCTTACGTCACGCTGGCCGTGGGGGACGGTGCCAACGATGTCAGCATGATTCGATCCGCCCATGTCGGCGTCGGTGTCATGGGTCAAGAAGGCATGCAGGCCGTTCGAAGCGCCGACTATGCTGTGCAACAATTCAGCCACTTGGGACGACTTCTCCTTCTCCATGGCCGGTTATCATACATGCGAACGTCGCAGTGTATCAACTACTTTTTCTACAAGAACATTGTCTTCACGCTGCCACAGTTCATCTACGGGATCGTGTCGGCACACAGTGGACAGGTGCGTTGTGAAGATGAGCGCAGAATGTTTCTCTCTCTCTAACCGTCTGTATGATGCACAGACCTTCTTTTGCGATTTGTACATCACTGCGTATAACGTTCTCTTCACAGCGATGCCTGTCATTGTCCGCGCCATCATGGAAACCGACCTCCCGGAGAAAATCGCCGAGACGTTTCCAGAGCTGTACCGGTCTGGTGCGCATAACGAGTACTTCTCGTTGGTCACGTTTGCGAAGTCATCAGCTGTCGCCACGTTCCACGCGATAGTTCTCACGATTATCCCGATGCTGCTCTTCCAAACCGGGAATTTGATCGGGAAGCAAGGTCCCAGCGGCGACGTCTGGATGGGGAGCGTCGCGTCGTTCTTTTACATTGTGCCGACCGTGCACTTCCAGATTTTCTATGAGACGTGGAACTGGAACAAGGTCGTCTTGACGACGTACGTCGCGTCGCTCGCCCTCTTCTTTATCGCGATCGCGGTGTACGACAACTTTACCAGTGCGATCGAAGGGGTATGGCGGACAGTCGTCGTGACCCCAGTCTTCTGGCTGGGTTTTGCACTTTCGACGGCGCTGTGCCTGATACCCTGGCTTGCGTGCCAAGCGTACGTTTGTCTCTTTCTGCTTGTGTGCCACGTGGATTGGTTTGTACTAACGATGGTGATATGTACATCATGCACAGCTATGAAGAAAATTTTGTCACGACTAATCCGGTGCACATTCTGCGCCGAGTGCGATTCTCCAACAAGATCTTTGATGCATGTCAAGTTATCAGCCTCCGTGAACCATTGGGTCCGACCGGGAGCGGCGAACTGAAGGCCCACCGATGAGCATTGGATTGTGTCTGGACATCAACGTGGTCAAAGAGGCCCGTGGACCGTCATGCCAGCCAGTGTCGTGGCAAGTAGGTTACAGTCGTGCTCCCCCCAGTACGACTGTAACAAAACGCTCAGAGGTGACTCGAAGTTGCTATACGTAAAGAACCACGGCCGCAATGATGTGGTACGATTGAAATGGGGTCTGCTAGGAGTCGGCAACCAGCACGCTGAAGCAACTTCGTATCAAGACAATCTGGCACTGAACGAGTAAACGTCAGGCTGTTTCGGGTAAGTTCCAAATATTTCCCGGTCAACCACTAGCGTGAAAGCCCAACCACTGATATTCTATTGATAGACAGTGCGCATGATCAGGTATTCTAATCCGCAAGGCCTCGTTTCTATTCTTCGGATACATTTGGTTGATGTATCAGAAGTCAACGTCGCTGCAGATCGCCCCCTTTCACCAGGACTACACCAAACGATGAGCGGCGGTCGTGATGGGTCGGCTGAGAGCGTAGCTGCTCGTCGTGACGGCCCGTCGTTTGATCTCATCGCTGTTGCCTCACCACATGAATCCAGTCAAAGAATCGCCCAGTCGGGATCCTCGGCGCGGATCAATGTCTTCGACACGTTCTTTCTGCGTGTTCTGTTCCATTTGGTATTCGATTGCGGCAGTGTGCTTCCGGCTCGGCCAATGCGTCATCATCGTTGTCATCCCATTCCTTGAGAAATACTCGGATTCAACGGTTGTCCGCGAAGCCGTGGTGTATGCCGGTGCGCTGGTCTCGCTGCCAGCACTCACGCTCAGCACTGGATATCTCAATGTCGGCATGGTTCGGATGCTTGTCTACGACAGCGAGTTTCCACGCGGCCTTCTTCTCAACACAGTCCAATGGCCGCCATCACTTTCCAGTTCGACTTTCGATGAGTAGTGTGCGCTGTTGAGTGGTGGGTCGTGCAACTCGCACTTGCCACGGACGCAGACTGCCGCCTGTGCGCCCAGCGGTTTCGCACCGCTATTGCTGCTTGCCTTGCGACGTCCATCTACTTCAGTTGGTTGCTCTCGTGGACGCGTTGCTTCTACTGGATTCTCTGCCTTGACGCGCTCACGCCCCCGATCCGCGAGTACTTACGACTCAGAAAGCTCGCGGCAACGCCTGTCGCGTTGTTCATTCTCTACGCTCTCGCCGGACTTTTCCTGCTGCTCTACGGGTACACAAACACGCATCTCCACGACCGCGTGCTCGTTGCCGGCATTCGCATCTCATCTCGACACTCTTGCTCTCACGCGTGCTCACACTCTGGCTGTGCAACGTTCACTTGGTCTGGGACTTGGGCGTGCGCGACGACGAGAAATTCCTCTTTCTAGAAGGCCACGTCCAGTACGCTGTGCCTCAGGACTCACTGGTGCCATTCTCGCAAGCGTCCAGTACATCGGCGAATGCTGTTGCCCGTCCATCGGTCCCCGTCTCTCAGCTTAAATCGCGACTCGAGTTCCTAGTACAGTGTCGTCGCCTCTGTCCCCACAGTGAGGCAATCGCTGAGTAGGTCCGCCGTGAGAGGGCCCTCTCCCATTCTTTCTTGATTGCGAATTATAATCAGATGCCATCGATCTGAAGCCGGAGGGTCGGTGCCCTTTCACGGTCTCCGATTTTGTGTCTCCAAAAAGAGCTTTCCGCTCGTGCGTGGCGAGCCACAACTCGTGATCGAAGGAGCGATGGGCTTCCTGCGGCGCAAGAAGCTCGACATCCGCGTGCCGACAGGAAGAGATGCCGTCAATTTCCGGAAACTTCTCTTTTTGCCGATCCCGGACACGCAGGATTTGCTCACCAACAAAGACTGGGAGCGAGTACGTGGCAAAGGATCATTCCGTTGGGGTCGGCGGTTGACTGACCCTGGATATTGCCTCTAGCTCGACCTTAGATGCCTCACGCTCATGAAGACGAAGATGCTGCGCGCGTCGTGCATCGCGCGCGGACTTGTCAAGAAAGGAGGCAAGCGAACGCTTGTACGTTCATGATACGATAGAGTTTGTGGTTGGCCTGTGTGGCTTACGTGATGGTACACTTTGGACAGGTTTTGCGAGTCACGGCTTCACTCACGGAACAGAAGAATACCGGTGTGTTGATACATGATGGCGCGTTGCGTGGACTGCGTCGATGTCTGATCTGTATCTTGGATTGGGAATCCCAATGACCTGTAGAATTTCTGAGACGGCAGCAAGAAGAAGAAGAGTACCAGCGACAGCTCGACATGATGGGCAGTGTGTGGTCGTTTGGCTCGGGTTTCGCGGGTCAGCTCGGCCACGGCGACTTGGAATCGTCCGGAACGCCGCGGATCATCAAGAGATTGAGGGGCAAGGGTATCGCGCAGGTCTACGCCGGATTCGATTCTGACGTCTCGTTTGCCGTGGCTCGCAATGGCGACGTCTACGTGTGGGGCAAACGCAATGGGCCCACAGGCTTGCCACTGGCCAGTTCACTGAACATACTGCTGCGACGGACCTATCGAGGAACCGGCGGAGATCTTGACTCGAGCGATGATGAGGACGACGGCGAGGGGGACGTCGCCGAGCGAATACGGACCGCGACGGCACAAGGTGAAAAGGGAGCTGAACCGGCCAATGGTGTCTTGAAAGAAGGAGATGAAGAAGCGGGCGATCAAAAGGAAGAAGAAGAGGAGGAGGAGGAAGAGGAAGATGGCGGAGACGAGGATTTCGTGCACCCCGTAAAGCTGTTCTCGCTGTGTGGAGAAGGTATCAGCTGTATCGCTGTCGGGCGAGCCCACTGCTGCGCCAAGACCAAAGACGGCGACGTGTTCTCGTGGGGCCACAACGACCACTGCCAGCTTGGCGACGAGCCGGTGCATCACCTGAGCCAGCCGAAATCCAAAAAGGCAAGGGTGAGGTACGGCGTGGACGCGCAGGAACCTGTGCTGTGGGAGCGCACGATCTCGGAGACGTGCGTTGTTGCCTCTGTCGCCGTGGGCACGAATCACACGTTTGTCGTGACCGACAAGCACCAGGTCCTGGCCTTTGGGCAAACGTTTGTCACGGACGAGCACTCGAGCCTGGCGCGGTCCCTGGCCAAGCTGCAGGTCGCACAGATCTCGTGTGGCGCGATGCATGCAGGGCTCGTGACGACGAACGGCCAAGTATACACGTGGGGAAGCGGCGACGGCGGGTACGTCACTGCGGCGCCGGCATCCTTTCATACTCTATGCTGATTATTCTCTATATACGCTTGAGATTGTAGGCGGCTTGGCCATGGCGACACGACGTCGTACGTGAACCCCAAGCTCGTGGAGACGCTCAAAGACGATATCATTTTTGAACTGTCGTGCGGCTGCTGGCACACGGCTGCAGTGGTGTTGATCCCGCCACTCGTAAAAGGAGGGCTCGTGTACACGTGGGGAAGTGGCCGTCTCGGCCAGCTCGCGCAGGGTGGCAAGCAAATCTCGTTGACGCCCGGGCTCGTCCCCGACTTGCTCGTCACGCACGTACTCATCAAGAAACTCTGCGCCGGGATGTTTCACAACGTCGCTCTCTCGGTCGACGACGAGGTACGTCACGGTATGCTTTTGGGACGAGTAGGATTTGATCGTTGCCATGATCTTTTATTGCAGGTGATCACGTGGGGAAGCAATGCCAATGGCTGTCTCGGTCGCCCCGAAGAGCTAGCGGATCTCGAGGAAGCGTTCTGCGCTGTGCCGGGCAAGGCTGAAGGCTTTGATTCCTTTGTTGGCCGACCGTGCTCGGGTATGATGTCCGCCATTGTTGATTTCGTTCTACTCGTCTCACAGTCGTGTGAGGTTGTCGTTGATTCCTAGTGGCGTGTGGTCGCGAGTACACGTTGGTCGCGACCAAGCCCTACATCGGCCCGCCACGAGATGAGCTTGAGCGTCAGGCTGCCGAACGGGCGGAGCGAATCGCGCGGATCCAGCGCCAGGCCAAGATGGTCAAGAACACGCGCGGCGACGTGCTCGCGCGGATCCGCAAGGACAAGATGGCCGTCATCACCAAGTTCCTCAATGCATCCTACCAGAAATGCTCGATCTGCACGATCGGCACCGTGTGTCCGGGCTTCCAACGCGACGAAATCAATCCGGCCATGTGCAAGCACTGCATGCACGAGCGCCGCAAGCACAACGACCTACGAAGCGAAAACGACCGCGGCATGACACTCGAGTATTTATACGCCGTGATTGACAAACTACAGGTGACAGTCGACTTCAGCGGTGTCGGCGATATCGAGCTCGAGGACGAACTGGAAGCCGAGCTGGAAGAGTGAATCTCAAGCGGAGAGTCAGGCGTCTTCGTCGTTCAGCTCGCGGCGCTGCAGCCTTGCGACTAGCTGCCACAGTGGGAACAGCTCACACCACCGAGTCCAGGGACATGACCGGCAGATGCCAATCACATCCTTCACGTACAATGCCAGCGCGATGGTCACAAGCGATACGAGCGACTTGGAGCGCAGCAGCCGCCTGCGCTTGAGGATGACCACGTCGCGCACAATGTACAGAACCGAGAGCCACAAAAATCCTCGATACGGGTCCATCCTTTTCGCGAGACGGAGCGTGCGACGCAGAAGAAATGACAGACTCAGTGCCGACTCGTTGCGGCGCGCGTGGTTGGCCTTCATGACCGCGGCCCACGAGAGAATATCGCCAATGTCGACGACGCCGTTGCGGTCAAAGTCGAGCGCATCGAGATACACGTCGGCGACTTCCGGCGTGATGCGTTCGCCTGCCACAAACAGCGACCACGGGTATGTCATGAGCAAAAAGAGTACAACACCCTCTCGTTGTATGTCAAGCTTCCATCTCACCAAGGATGTTGAATACGAATAGCGATACTTCCGAAGAATTCAGCGTCATGCTGCCGTCTGTGTCGAGCAGTGAGAAAATGAGCTTGAGTATCTCCACTTCGGGTGGCTGCAGAGACTACAGCCAAATGCACGGTCATTGGTATACTGTAGAGACTGACAGTTTGTAACTGAGCAAACACATGGGAGTACCAGCGATCGATGGTGCGCATTGTTGTATTTCGCCGCAGTGACGCTGCTTGCGAGTGGCGACTCGGAGGAGGGAAACACGGCGATGTCTCCAGTGTCGTCGTCGGCCTGCATCCACTTCGTCGCTTCTTCATCAAGCACGCGGCGAATGGCCTGTGGATGCATCTCACTCGTTCGCTTTCGTCGGACTTTATAATCCACACAATCAAAGAAATCCACATTAGATACCACTGACCACCTTCCCCGAAACCCGGCGAAGCGTACCAGAAGCGTCTTCTCCCAACCCCTTGTCACTTGCATCAATGAGCGTTTCTTTCGCTTCCAAGTAGTTCATCAACGCCGTGGTCTGCGGCGTCGAATACGCGCGCTTGCGTTGCTCTTGGCCCGAGAGGTAGAGTACCTCCTCGAAAAAATCTTTACTCGCCGGCAGAAACGGAAGTGTCTGCCGAAACTGGCGCCAGATATCGGCGCTACGCTCGACGCTGACAAGCCCCGGCATCGGATGGCCCACCGACTCGACCTGCTTGACTTGAATGTTCAACGTATCTCCTTCCACGATAAGATACCCGGCCTAACAAGTTTAGTTCCCCCACAAATAACTCAGTTCTGAGTTACTCCATGGATTTAGTTAGGCACAAGTTTATACCTTATTGCGGTTCGTGTCGCAGTAGTTGGCGGCCGAAAAGACGGTGATCAGCGGCGCCACAGACCGGTTGTTGCGCCTGTCCAGTGCGCTGTAGTTGTCCGACGTATAGTGAAACATGAAGCCGTCGTCCTCGTACTCATGGGCGCGCACGACGCAGAGCAGTTCGTTCTTCTCGAGGAATCCGAACAGCGCCGAGGCACTAAAGTAGTACGAGCACCCGCGCACCTACATGAGTAACACTTCTGGTTAGACGTCGTCTCCCCCCGTATCTGAGTCGCAAGCTAGTCCGCACAGTGTTGGTCGTCCACTGGTTATCTTTGTCTGCATTCTCTCCTGAAACTGCTTTGTCTGATTAGTTCTTGCTCACAGACCGAACATTTTCTGTGTCTTTTGCGCACCTTTTTCATTGGGGTCGGACCAGAGCAGGTCGCAGAGTGGTCCTTGTGTAGGCACTTCACGCCGGCGGTCGATGGCGTCGATGTCTTCAAGATTGACGATGTCTGGGGAGAGACCGCCATGGACGCAGAGGATGGGGCTGTTAGTCCCCTTCGCGGAGATGAGCAACGCTGCGAGCGGTAGTGTCTGGAAGCACGCGACAAAGTGGTAGTAGACCGATAGCCCGTACTTGACGCGGCACTCCTGTCGGAAGCCGTAAAACGACGAGAGCGTCTCGCACTCGTGGTTGCCTCGCAGCAAGATCACCTTGGTTGGGAACTAAATGAATAAAAACGATTAGACGCATGAAAGGAAGAAAACAAAGAACAAGGTGACTAGCGCACGTTACCCGCAGTTTTAGAAGAAGGAGATAGAGCATAACCTCGCAGGAGAAGACGCCTCGGTCTAGTGATGGCGAATAGATAGCCCACGTTAAAGAGCTGTGATATAAAGCGATGGCGTCTGGTTCGTACCGACATAGTCGCCTAAGAAGACCATCCTGATATCCTTGGCTACGGGATAGTCACCAGTTTAGTCCCCGGCGCGACAAACGCATAGAGACGATAGACCACTCACTCGCAAGATTGTCAAGGCCCACAATCTCAACGAGTTGCAACAGGTCGAAGAACTGGCCATGGATATCTCCAAAAACTATAGAACTCCTGGTTAGTCCACTGCTTTCATCTCATGGCGGTATTGGATCTTTTACCGTAGATGGTGTCGCTGGCCTGCACGCGCACAGTGTTTGGTTCAGCACTCAGGAGTAGCTGAGTTTCATGAATAATGCTGAGCGCATCTTCGACCGACAGCACGGTCTGCTCGCGGAAGAGTGCCGCCGCGGTCACCAGATCCAGCGCCACGGTCATGGTTGTGAATTTTTGCGTGTCGGACAGTTGACGATAGTACCGTATAAACCATGTTCTAAGACACGTGGTAAGATTGGGCACTGTGACGGGGTTGTATAACCTGATTGGACATCTTACTGAAATTGTCACTATTCGAGATTGCTGATTGGGCAGTTTGGAGTGCGTCTTAGGACATAAGTATGTCTTACGACATGGTTTATACGGTACTGTTAGGCATCTTCTAAGTACGACGCTGAAGTTGAAGTTGGGAATCGGCCAAAAGATTCCTAATTTTCAAAAACGGAAGGTGAAAACTGACTGTGACGCTGGCGCGTCCTTCACGTGTACCCATCTCAGGAACGCGAAGGGTCACAGTTCTTTCAAGGCCGTGGGAGAACAGAAGAGATGCCTGCGCTGGTCGCTAGATTAGAGTTCTTCTGCGTTTGTGTGATGGGCTGGCTTTTGTCTTGCTCCAATGTTTCGTTTCTCTTCTTTGCTTTCTCATCATTTTGATGTTCCAAATGTTTCATTTCTCTTCTTTGCTTTCTCATTATTTTGATGTGATCGAAACCGTCCACGCTGTGTTGCTCGTGACAATTGACTCTTTTCATCACTTTGTTATTCCTCAGAGCTCCAACAAGTCGGCCCACACTGTCGTCCAGTCGCTTTTCTTTCTAGTTTCGCGAATAGTGGCTGGCGTGCTTTGGGTTTCGAATGGGAGGACGCAGATCCTCTCCCAGTTACACGCTGGATCGGCCACACGGAGACCGCCAAGGAGGATTAGCGTTCGCTGTGACCTTTCATGTTG
The DNA here is from genome assembly GCA_023335935.1 of Pythium phragmiticola. Lineage (NCBI taxonomy): Eukaryota > Oomycota > Peronosporomycetes > Pythiales > Pythiaceae > Pythium > Pythium phragmiticola. Next base: position 22,397 of record JAADWA010000245.1, read on the forward strand.
CATTCCTCCGCACAGCTGGGTCTGAGTTGAATGAGGAAGATCGCACTCGCAGCTGGGACTGCGATCGCGACACTAGCCTGCCCCTGTCTCCCCGCTGTTTCGCAATAGCAATTCGACGGAGAAAGCCGTTTCAGCCCAGCGGTCGGGCTCTAGTTTTTTTGTTTTCGTTTGACTCCCAGCCATATGATAGCAAAGCGTGTGGTTGCTTCAACATCACTGTCCTCCCAGTGGATGGATACACCTGACCCGTCTATGTTCAAGTTTCTTACACGATCTTCGACATCCTCGCTTTTTCGAATGGCACCGACACGATACAAGAAAGACGCAGTCGATGCAGTCACTACTGCATGCGCAATGCACTATGTGGATTTTTTTCGGCCGCACCTTCTGATCGTATTGTCGTCGTGAGGGTTTTAACCTTTCGTTTGCTCGAGTGGGCACGTGATGATGCCAGCACATATCGTTTATGAATGCCCCAACACCCCAACGCAAAAGCCCCACCTGCGTCCGTTCACCGCGTCCACAGTATCGATCCGCTAGAAGACCGCCATGAACCCACGGTCACGTCACACCGGCTCTCTGTTGCTCAGCCGCGACGCGGGCAGAGCGAAAGGGCGGTGAGGGCCGAGAGGAGAATACTCATCCCCCCAGAGATGGCTGTATTTGAAATACCAGCAGTGAAAAGGTGGACGGAACGAGGGGACCGAATTAGAGCGGGGGTAGTGAGGACGTGTGGACGTGTGGACGTGTGGGACGTGTGGACGGACGGACGGACGGACGCTTCCTCGGCCGCGCGGCCCTGTGCGATCGCCTCATTCTCCAATTTGCGTCCAAGGGCAACGACCTCCTCCATCATCCGCGTCTTCCCGGCTCTACCTCTACCGTAGAATGGTGACTCCCGGCACAACGACGACGATGCGCATGGCGCTGCGCAAGCGTGAGCCACCGACAACGTCATTGGTGCTGCAGCGCGACGCGCTCATCTCACGGTTCACCAAGCGACCGCGCGCCGAGCCCAAACGCTACGACGAAGACGAGACAGAGACCGACGAGGCCGACAGCAGCGACACGGAAAGTGATTACGAGGAACGCCCCAAACGCAAGCCCGTGGCGGCAGCGACTACTGTGGCAGCGCGTGGGCGCGCCACGCGAGCCGACAAGCCTACGCACAATGTGGGAGCGTGCTCTACTGACAAAGTCTTGACGTTCCTACAGAGTGCCCAGTTGCAGAACAAACCCGTGCGGTCCGGCAAGTGGAACAAAGACGAAGAGGCCTACTTGCGCAAGCTCGTGCAGCTCTTCAACAGTGGTATACTCGACGACGTGGAGTCCAAGAAGTCTATGCGCATGTGGCTTGCCAAGATGCTTCACTGCTGCCCGATGCGCATCTCCAAGAAGCAGACGCACGGCGAGAAGTTCAAGGGCAAAGCCAAGTACCTGCGCAACGTCGTTCGCATCGCGCACATGGGGCAAAAGGAGTTTGACCGAACGTGGCACGAACTGCACACTCTGCGCTGCAATTTTCTCAAGTTTTGGGCGAAGGAGGAGTTCGTCCGATGGGGTGGCACCGAACGCTCCGGGGACTTCGGGGAGTGGTATGACACCGTCGTTCGCAACGTTCCCGTGCCTCGTCTTGCCAAAAACGAGCGCCTCGTTGAGCCGAAAATCACGAAGTCGGTGGAACCGTGGGCGAGTGTGCGTAAAGACCTCGAAGCCACCTCGGTGAGACACGAGCAAGCTGCACAGGAGCGTGAACTGCAACGACGTCTTCTCCAACGAGCTAACGCGAAGGAACGCGACCTTCAACGGCGTCTTCTCAAGCGAACTAAGGCGAAGAATCGTGCGCAACCAACATCATCTGCAACTGAAGACCCACCGACCACGCCAAGGGAGGAGAAATGTAGCGAGGTGTCCACGCTTGACCTTTCAAACGTTCCTCACGAAGATATCTTCGAACCGATTCAATCCGCTTCTCTTGAGGTCGAGGTCGATCTGGCTACGCTCGTCAACGAGTGGGATGGTTACGGTTCAACGGTCGACGCCCCTTCGAACGCCAGTAGTGAAGAACACAGCCACAGCGCCAACACCCGCTTGTCACTCCTCTCGCCCAGTATCATGCTTGATTTTGGCCCGCCAAGCATGTGGAAGAATACCGATCCGATCTCCAAGGACGCCAGCTCCTTGAGCCATTGCCAGCTGGCTGACGACTTGCTCAGTGACGATCAACTCTTGGCGCTCGATCCGTCCATGCCCACCCCGGGCGATTTGCAATCGGAGCTCTGGTTCCAGCAGCTGTGCACGACGTTCCAGTTGTGAGATCCTCTCGTCCGTTCCAGTCGCGTGGATCTACGTATGTTTGTGTCGCTTGCGTTTGGGTTTGTAAGCTGTGGGGTGCGCCGTTTGTCTGTCGCCGCTGTACCACTGGTGACGCGCGATTTTTCGCTCGCCCAAGAATATACCAGAACTTCATCTTGTCTTTGGCCATCGCTTGAGCTCACTTCCCACGTCTCGTGTTCACATAGCTTTGGTCGCACCCACTCCACTTCGCGACGCCACCGATCGAATACTCGAAAGCTGATCGAGTGTCTGCTGGATTTCCTTTTGGAGTTGCGCAAGCTTGGTTCGCTCTGTTGCGAGCTCGTTGCCGCCATGGTACTTATCCCGAATGCGACACAGCTCTCTGGCCAACGCCTCGACCCTGTCGACTGTCGTCCACGTACTCGTGAGGATCTGCTGCATCTTTTTCGCTGTGCCCATTTCGTCGGCATCCTGCTCCGACGGCGGCAATTCGCCGCGCAGGCCTCGACGGTCGCGCGACTGGAAACTCGCGCGTGCTTGTCTCCCCAAATGATCCACAGCAGTCGTCACTGTGACCGCACGCTGGAGCTCCTCCCAGTTAGGCCGCGGCGTACACGAGCGTCGGAGATTGGCCATAGCTTCTTCCAGCGCCTCAGCCTGGGCCAACAAGTCGTCTTTCGAGGCCTGCAACGCCTTGACTTCATTGCGCACGTCAAAAATCTCTTCTGTGCGTTGGCGCACAAGTGCTTTCCGAGCCTCGATTGCCATCTGCAGTTCGTGGCGCTTCTCGTGGGCGAGCGACAGCCGCTCATGCAGCGATGAAACCGACGTGGCGCGAGCAATTGAGGCACTCGCTGCACCACCCGCGAGTCCCTTGGTCGCGACGCTGCTCACTATCGAGCTGGTGCGCCCTGTTGGTGAACCCGCCGTGCTTGCGAGGGCTTCTTCCATGCGCAGCGCCTTGACCTTGTAAGTGAGCTCTTCCTTCTTGACCTCGCCAATCACATGAGTGATTTCTTTTCTCAGCTCACTTGCACGCATCATGTAGTCATTGATCTGGCTACGGAGTGCGTCGCACGCCCACATTCGAAGATCTTTACGTCTTTTCAGCGTCGCGGTCCGCGCGCGTACGTTGTCGGCGAGAAGCTTAGTGTCGATGCGGCTCTTGAGGAGCTGCTTGCCAAAGTGCGGACGATTTCGCTGCACAGCGCAGTCGAGCGACGCCGCTGCGAGCGACACATACGACGCAATCGTCGTCGCGATCTCAGTCTCATGGGCTCGAATGAGACGCGGCAGTTCATTTGTGTGCTGAATGGTCTCACGGAGAATACTCCCCAGTGTCTCGATCGCAGCTTCCCTCTCGTGGATGCTCTCCACAATGCCATGGTACAGCTGCGCGTACGGGATGGCGAGCCGCACGTCGTCTGATGATGGAGAGAACCGGCGCCAGCACGCAGCCGCGAGACCGTCGAGCAATTGTTGGTGAGAAAGACCTTGCATCACGTCACGGGGCATCTGCGCCACGAGGCGACGCAAGAGCTGGAAGGCCTCTTCAATGCCCATGGTCGATCGCGAGTGGGTACTCTCGACACGCACAATTTCTTCCAGCACAGAGACCGACCGAAACGAGTCGATGATGCGGCCCCGTGGCGTCGATAGCAGAGGCTGATTATTGCTGCTGCCATTGCGTGAACTCGGATGAGACAGTGGTGGTCGAGGCGATAATGTATACCCGCGAGGCGATTTCGGAGAGCTGCCGTCGCGACGCCGCGCTGAGACTTTGTGCGAGTGCGGAGGCGTCGGCCGGCGCGACGGCAGCGTTAGCAGTCCGTCCATCATTTGGTTCACTTGAGACTGTTGCTGAGCATGTTGTTGGCATCATATTTATAGACTCAGTCTCTCGGGGATAGTCTGGGGGATGCAGCACGCACTCACCTTCTCAATCTCGGTCGACAGCGACGCCATGACCTCTTGCCGAGCGGCGTGGCTGATTCTCAGCGCGCTCGTTCAGCTTGCAGCGGGTGATGGTCTTGGCGGCACCAACGTACGGGGAAGCCACAGCTTCTCTTTGATCAGAAGCGTGAGCTGATGCGTTCCCTTTCTTCATTTGTAGGAGACTGCAATCTGCGTGCAGACCGAGCGAGCGATCCGCGCACTCACGATCAACTCGGAGCAAGCCGCGCACGGAGTCGAAGGTGGGGTCGTGGCCGACAACGCCTGCAAGCAGCTTGTGGGCGCCAACGTGCTCATGTACCGCACTGAAGAGGCCCAAAAGGCCCTGTGCGACAACGAGTGCTTCCCCACGATCACGGCCAAGTACAAGGTCTTGCTGGACAACGACTGCTTTGCGAGCACGGACAGCGACGAGGCCGCCACGGGCAATCTGCAGGCCGCAGCCTACCAACTCGCCTGCCAGACTACAGTCAGTGGCAAATACTGCAGTACGTGGTTCTCCATATCACGGTACCTTGTGAGGGGACGAGTCGGGTGATAACCTCTTCTTGGTTCCTCCCCACCAGTTCCGATGCTTGCGACGCTTGTCGCCAAGGCCGGCACGGGCTTCGACTTGTGCGCGGACATCGTCAACGATATGGGCTGCTGCTTCCAGAGCTACAAGCAATACATGCAGTACGGCACACCCGCGAGCATCAAGACGATCGAAACGATCCAACAAACCTGCACAAAAGACGGCGCCAAAGACATTGACAAGGTCTGTCCCTGTGGCCTCGACAACATGTACAACAAGCACGCGCTCGCGGGCACGACCATCTGCTCACGCTCGGCTCGATGGACACTGAGCTCGGCCATCGTCATGCTCACGGCGATCACAGGCTGGCTTCTCCTGTGATGTTCACGTTGGCTTGTATTATCCGTCCTCGCTCTTCTCTCTCTCCTCTCTCTCTCTCTCTCTCCCTCCCTCCCCCGCCTTTGTCGTCTCGGTCTCCTCCGCCTTTGTCATCTCGGTCCTAGGCGTCCTCCATGACGGCGTCGCCGTCGTCGCTCTGGTGTTTCAGCACGGCCGCGAGCCCCTCGGCCGCAATGCGCTCTTGCAAGTGGGTCACAAAGTCGTCAATGAGCACGGGCCACGCGCCGTTCTCGTCAAAGTTGCTCAGATCGTGCTGCACTTGCGAACCAAACTCGAGCACTTGCATCCACAAGTCTTTCGACACGGAGTTGCGGCTGTGGGCTTTGACAAACCGCAGCCAGTGTGGCAAGAGCGGGAAATGCGTCGGCAGTAAAAGTTCCCACAGCCCCAGCGCAATCTCGAGCGAGAGGCTCTTTTGCGTCTTGTCCTTGGCGTACGTAAACACGTACTAATAGTGGTGGACGAAGGGAGAGTCAGTCGTTTGGTTGACTACCGAGTTCGTGGCGTTTCGTACCGAATAAATAGCGTCAAAGTCTGGTCGCGTCATGAGCTGCTTGCGCAGCTCCGGCAGCTTGGCCTGGAGCTCTTCGATCGATCGGCACTGGAGCTTCTCGAGGCCCTTCACAAACTCGTCCCGCGTGTAGATGCACATGGCGTCGGCCTCCATGCACCAGCTCAACACGAGAATCACGGGGTCCTGTGGGTCAATGCCGAGCTGCGCGCAAAAGGCCTCGATGCCGTCGTCCGTGATCGAATCGGGCTCTTCCGGGTCTGCCGCACCGGAAAATAATAGCAATACAATTAAAATTGGGTTCCATCCACTGCATTCACATTTGCATTCGCAGCACGGACCTTCGAACTGGTCAAAGAGCTGGTTGATCGCGACGTGGCATTCATTCACCAGCGGCTTGGCTTTCTTTGCATTGCGCGGCGAGCCACCGAGCTGTACGAATCCATACACAGTAGCGTGAGTCCAATACCCCCAGAATGAGGACGCTCCGTTCGTTGCCCCTGCCGAGTACCTCAAAAGCGGCGCTGCGCTTGTTGCTGGCCGACGTCGCGCGCGCGCGGCCGTTCTTTTGGTAGGCCGGGTGATTCTGGATGCGCTCCACGATCTCGGCTTTGCGGCCGCTAGCCTTGATGCCTAGTGATTTTCCAACAATCGCCGTTAGCCATTTTCTCTGCCAATTCGCGGTCGTTTTGGACCGCAAAACCGCGCAACTAGAGGCGGAAACGCGTACGTACCGAGCTTCTTGCACATGTCCGTGAGCTCCTTGACGCGCATGCTGTGGAGATCCATGCTTTCCCCCATTTTGTGCCCCGTGCTGCTGCTTCTCGCCTCAATATTTGTATCCGAAGTCGCAAATTGCCTTTGGCGCCAGACGCCAAAATAAGTAGGATAGGTCGTCCTAAGTACGTTATCGTACTTTATTGAAGACACACGGTACAAACCCCAGAGGTTCACCATGTACCCATGAGTTAACCTTATTGGCCCAGACGACCAGCTTCACGCCAACGTGTATGTATCCCTTTGCCACAGTTATGTCTGCCGTTGCTTCCTACCTACCACCTAGTACTAGTCTTGCTTCCTCCCTTACGCTTCCTCATGTGTGTGTGTGTATGTGCACTTTCTCCCTCTCTCTGTCTTCCCGTCTCTTCCTTCTTTCCAACCTCACACAGCCAGCGTGCCATCGCCATTCGCCGACTCGGTGCCGTCGGCGACGCGCACGTCGACGACGCGGAAGCCGTCGAAAAATTCCTTGTAGCTCACGGCGCCGTCGCCGTCGCTGTCCAAGTGCGCGAGCAGCTGCTCGATCTGCTCGTCCGTGAGCGGCGAGTTGAGCACGGCGTTGAACGCCGACATGCCCGCGCGGAACTCGTCCTTGGTGATAAAGCCCGTGTTGGTCGCGTCAAACATGCGAAAGGCGTTGCGAATGTGAATGCGGTGCTGGTAAAACACGTTCGAGACTTGCTGCAGCACGGCGTGCTGCCACGTGAGATCGCCGCCGCGCTCGAGCATTTCTTTCTCTTTCGCGTCCTGCACGGCAAACGCCGTGACAAACTCCTTGTAGTCGATCGAGTTGCCGCCGTCCGTGTCCACGGCCGCCATGACGCGGTCCATGAGATCGGGCGCAAAGTCAAACCCGAGCTGCTTGAGCGCGTTCTCAAACTCGCCTCGCTGCAGCACGCCGTCTTGGTTCGTGTCAAAGTGGTAGAAGTGGTAGTGGAGCGACCCGTCCCGCGAAAACAGCGCGCGGCCAATGTGGAGCAGCGCGTCCATGGTCTCGACGTCCAAGTGGGTCGCGGCCGGCGCCGAAAAGCTGTGGTCTTCGCGGCTCGAGTAGCGACGCACGAGCTTGGACGTGGGCGGACGCTGCAGCGGCGCGCTGCCCCCGTCCAGCGACGACGGACTCGGCGGTGGGACGGACGAAGCCCCCACTGACGGCGACTGCGGTGGCAGCGACCCGGCGTCGATACTCTGCGACGCCGTCGAGCGCGGACTCGCGGTCGCCTGGCGCAAGTCGGTGAAAATGACTTCGAAGCGCTGCGCAAACTCGTTGAAGTCGATGCGGCCGTCGTCGTTTGTGTCGGCCGTGCGCATGAGCTCGAAAATCTGCTGGTCCGACAGGCCCGTGTCCATCTTCTTGAGCGTCGACATGAACTCTTCGTACTCGATAAAGCCGTTCGAGTCGGCGTCAAAGACCTTGAACGCTTGCTCCAAGTTGCCGGCACCCATGGCGCGATAGAGCTTCTTGCAAATGGCCGAGATGATGGTCTCTTGCCAGCCGCTCGCGTCCACGAGGTCGTTTTCAATGCGGTACCGCGCGAGAAACTGCGAGTAATTGATGCGTCCGGTCGCGTCGTCGACGTCGGCGAGCTTGGACTGGTAGAGCAGAAAGGGCAGATCGAGCTGAAGCACCGACTTGAGCGCGTCGACCCAGACGAGCCGCGACACGAAGCCATTGTGCTCTTGGTCGTGCTGCGTGAAGTACCAAAAGAGCGACGGCCGGTGGTCACAAATGCGCTCGGCGATCATGCGCAGCGTGTCGTCCTCGAGCGCGTCCTGCAGCTCGGACGTCTTGAACGTGCTCTCGTCAATGGCATGCGCGTAGAACTGCTGAATTTCGGGCTGCAGATCCGGTCCGAGCGTGAGGAACGCGCCCTTGTTCATTTGCGTGCCGCAGTACCGCGAGGCCGAGAAGAGCGTAATGAGGCGTCCGCCGTGGAGGATTTCAAAGCCCTCGGGCACGCACTCGTGCGAGCGAATGACCAACGCAATGCGGTTCACGAGGCAGAAATTGTTGGTCACGTCGACGCCAAACTCGACGCCGGCGCCGCGCTCGGACGGCTGCCGCGTCGAGATGGGGCGCGGGTCGCTCCACAGCATGTCCTCGTAGATCTTGTCTTCAAAGCCCGTCTGGTGGAGCGGCGGTTCGCGCTTGCGCGAGATGGCCTTGAGGTGCGCGAGCGTGACATTGTCCCGAGAAAAGAGTCCGCCGTGGACCACAAAGATCTTGCCCTGCAGCACGGCGCAGAGAGGGAGACACTCGAAGAGCGACTGGAACCGCTCAAAGACTTGGACGGGCCGCTCCGAGTCGTTCTCGAGCACGCCCGAGTACTTGGTCCAGATCTCGTCTTCAAAGCCCATCCACGAGTTCTGGTTGCGCGACTCGTGGTTGCCGCGGTTCAGGTACACGCCCGTGGGGTACAGCAGCTTGAAGGCCAGCAGCGTCATGACGACCTCGGTGCCGAAGTGGCCGCGATCCACAAAGTCGCCGTTGAAGAGGTACTTGTTCTGGGCCGTCGGAAGACCGTTGATGGAGAAAATGGAAAACAGGTCCTGGAGCTGCCCGTGGAGATCACCCACGACCGTGAGCTTTTCGCCTTCCTTGAGCGTGATCTCCTGGAGCGTCGGCAAGGGCGCAAGCATGCGGATGGCTTCTTTCAGTACTTCGAGCACATACTTGTGGTGGAGCACTTCGCCCTTTTTGAAGAGCTCGAGCATCTCCAAGACGTTGGCGAGCTTGAGCGGCCACACGAGCCGTGGGCCAGTGTAGTCAGCGCCCACGTCGATGCTCGCGATCTGCATCTCCGACGGCGTGCGCTGGAGCTGTTCAAATCATAATTGAAGAGCAACCGAAATAATAAATTAGGACTATCCGTCTATCCGCCAGGGGACTAACGGTCTAAACAACAAAAAGAATGCGTCGACAGTACCTTTCGGCTCGAGAGCTTGGCGAGCGTGTGCTCGGCCGACTTGAACTTCTCCGAACGCTTAAGATTGAGCTGCTCCTGGTTGTTGTCCAACAAGTTCCACGCGTGCGAGAAGACAAGCGTGCGGAACTACAGAGCGAAAAGAAAAAGAAAAAAAGAAAGAAATGGTTAGACTACGTGGGCAAGTCGAACCACAACCTGGTAGTCCGAAGGGCGACGACGTACCTTGGAGACAGCGCGGAACTTGCGCCACACGCTTTGAATCTCACAGGCGGCGGCATCTTGCTCGGAGAAACGCTACCGCCGGAGAAAACATCTTGTGAGCTCCCCATTATATAGCCCATGCTTGCAAAATGATTAGACCTTACACCCAAGTTTTCTTCGCGCACAAAGAGCCCATAGTTGGGCTTGCACTGGAAGTAGCGCTTGCCCTCCAGCACTCCATCTGTGTCACCGTGCGCGCGATCGAGTTCGACGCCAATATTGGAGGTACGACGGTCGGGAACATATCGGATGGTCTAACCCCAAAACAATTAATCCAGGTGGTTGGTTAGCTCCCTCTAAAAGTATCTATCCCGATCTCCAAAGCGGACGTACCCCGACGTGCTTGCCAAACACTAGCACGCGCGCACCAACTTCGATGCTGAAGCCCTCGTGGTCTACTTCCATCGGATCCTCCATGAATGACGAGCGGCGAGCGGCTTCAAGTGTTGCGAGGGTCCTCCGCTTCTCGCAGCGACAGTAAAAATGCTCTTTTCGGTTAAGGACCAAACAGCGAAGCGTGTGCCCCTCTTCCTCTCAGACGAAAGTGACTTGAGAAGGTTGCACGAAGGTTCGCAACTCAGTCTGGTTGAGCTACATAACAGATAAGTGTTCGTATCAAACGTAGTCCGTTTGAAAACGATTTCCCGCCCAGACGGACGGACGGACACCTTTCTCACGCGCAGTCACGACAATGCGCAAAGCCTTTGAAGCCGTCGCCGAGTTCCTGGCGCGCCACGGCGGCCTGGACGAATATGAAGGTGCGTTTGTATTACTCCCCATGAGATGATCCATCTATCCATGCGCGTTTCAGGCGTCTAAATCTAGTGCCGACTCGGCAATCTATGGATCCGTGTTGCTCGTTCTCCCTCTCAGCCGTGGTCAAGTCGATGCAGCACCTTGGCTGGTCCTTGGACCAGGACCACGCGGCGCGGTGGCGCGCGCTCTTTGCCGCGCTACGCACTGAGATCTCGGACGCGACGCACGCGACGAATTACGTCTTTGTCTTTGAGCGGCTTCTCCAATTGGTACGGAAGGAGAACGATATCTCTTGCCCTGCTTTTGTTGGCTAATGTCTTGTTTCTTGGCTCAGTATGTGCGCATTCCACTAGCAATGTGTCGCGAAGTCTTCTCCTCGCCTCTTGCTATCCACGTACGTCTTTTTAACGCGCAAAAGAAGAACGTGCTCATCCGGCTCATTCCTGAATCGTTTTGCGTGTTGGCGGCAGATCATTGTGGAGCGTTTCGCTGCTGCCTACGTCGACTATGATGCCGATGTCTTCCGCGCCGAAAGGGAGATTATGTGCCACGCAGAAAACATCTACTCGACGTGTGAGCTCCTCCAGGATAAGCTCTTCCGGTACAGTCTCTCCTTTGCGAGATCTGGTCGAGTCATCCGATCTCACTCGGTTTCTTTTAATGCAGAGGCGACGAGACGTCTGCGCTGAGCACTTTCCTGAACGAATTCCGCAACCTCTTTGACGACGACGACCCCAAGGTCGGCCTGCGCTGTCCAAGTATCGAGATCACTGGGTATAGCTGACGTGATTTCGGGTATTTGTAGGCGGTCTGGGAGGCTCTGCGTTCACGGCATCGGCTGTCCGGGGTCGTATTCCGCCGCGACTTTAAGCGTGTACTCTGGAGCATAGAAGAAGAGGTCTTTGGCAAGACGCAGATCGAAGACCTTCTGGCCACGGACCCAGCGCCCTCGGAGAAGCGGTGCGTTCAATTAGAATTGCATTACCCTCCTAGCGTCAAACGCTGACGGTATTGTTCTCAGGGTCATTATCCCACGTCGGATACTGGAAAGCAAGTTTACAGGCTCGGGCGACGAATGGCATGACCTTGCGGACGTAATGTCTGTGCCAGGACTCAGTGCGGAGCCACCGGTCGAGGACCGACGCGAGAGCTTGGGTGGCGCACGAGTTCAGCCGCGAATGAACGACGTGGTCAGTGAGACGCCGCCAGAGCTCGAGCATGAAGACCGCGTGTGGTCTGCGCGACTGCCGATTGCAACGCCCGGTGGTGACTCGGACGCGTCCTCAGGAGAAGGCGAGACCGCTATGGACACTGTCGTGCGCCAGGAGAAACCGACCCAACGATCTCCTGGGAGATCTCCAGGTCGATCTCCTGGGAAAGTGAGACAGTCGAAGTCGCCCAGCAAAGGATACAGTCATGGGAAATCCCCCGAACGGCCACGGCAACAGCAGCAGCCCCCAAGCCCTGCGCGCAAGCGAGGCGAGAAGCGAGACCGCCCCGAAGATGCAGAGCCAGCCCACGACGACGGTGTCGAGGCGATTGAAGACGACGACCAGGGCCGCGAGTTCCCTTTGGCGCCCAAGAAGCGCCGCCGCAAGTTCTGGACCGATGCCGAGGTGGATGCACTGATCAAGGGCGTGAAGCGATACGGCGGCAGCTGGAAGACTATTAAAAATATGTACAGCGAAGTGCTCCGCAACCGCAGCAACGTGGACATTAAGGACAAGTACCGCAACCTCGTCAACTCGAAGCGGATCCCGCCGATCCACGAAGAGTAGGTCTTTAGGGTCGTATTATTTCTCGTTTTGGTTTTTCTCGTCTGATGTATTCTAATACAATGAAGAAGAAAAAAAGAAACGAACCAAACTTGCCATTTTCCTATTGTCTCTGATGATATACCGCGGCGCAGCACGCTTCTCTCTCCCTCTCTTCTTTCGACCTCCCATCCCTGCGAGCGTCAAGAAAGAAAAAGAAAAAGAGACGAGGCGCTGGGGAGGGTGGACCACGACCGATTGCTTCTTTCGAAATTTCCGACTTGGACGACGGGCAACGAGAGGTGCACCCACCTCTCTTTGTACTACGTAGTTTCTTCGTTTGCTTCTCCATGCTGTTCTTTTTTTCTTCGTTTTCTCCCACCTTCTCTTCTCGTCTTCTGGATCTTGATCCTGGTCATGGAGAACCTCGCGACTAGCTGCGGCCGGCCGAGCCAGCGCCCATGGTGAGGTCGTTGGGCGTGTTGTACGTGAACCCCTGGAAGGTCATGGACGGCCGCGACGCGTCCGACGTGCGCAGCGACGAGCCCATGTTGGAGCCGCTCTCGACGCTGTTGATCTGCATGCGCGTGAACTCGCTCTCAAAGTTCTTGGTCTCTTCGAGCGCCGTCGTCGAGTCGCACGGGTTGAACGGCGGGCGCAACTTGCGGTCGTACAGGTCCTTCCAGTCAATGTCGCGGAAAAACTCGTGGTTCTTGACGTCGTCCGCCGAGCGCGAGCCGAGCCGCTCCACGGGATTCCGGTTGAGCAGTCCGGTGATGAGACTGCGCGCGTCCGGGTTGACCTCGTCGGGGAACGTGAGCGGCGCGTTGCGCACGCGGTCAAAGAGCTTTTGACGGTTGCGCGTGTACCACGGCGGCAGCCCCGTGAGCATCTCGTACAGCACCATGCCCAAGGCCCACCAGTCGACGGCCGTGCCGTGGCCCGTGCGGTCCAGGATCTCGGGCGGCAAGTACTCGGGCGTGCCGCACATCGAGTTGGTGCCCTCGGCGCCGTCCGTGATGCCTTCCTTGGCGAGCCCAAAGTCGGCCAGCAGCACGTGGCCCTTGTCGTCAAAGAGAATGTTTTCCGGCTTGAGGTCGCGGTAGACCACGCCCAGTTCGTGAAGGTGCTCGAGCGCGAGCGTGATCTCGGCGGCGTAAAACTTGGCCATGGGCTCTTCGAATTTCTCCATGCGCGACAAGTGAAAAAAGAGCTCGCCGCCGGGGCAGTAGTCAAGCACAAAGTAGAGCTTCTGCGACGTCTGGAACGCATAGTGGAGGTGCACAATGAACGGGTGCTTGGCGCGGCCCAGCACGCGGCGCTCCGTCTTGGTGTGCTCGACCTGGTTGCGGCGCTTGACGTTCGACTTGTTGAGCGACTTCATGGCAAAGAGCCGCTTCGACTCCTTCTTGCGCACGAGCGTGACCTTGCCGTAGGAGCCCTTGCCAATGACCTTGAGGAGCTCAAAGTCGTCGAGCGATGTCTTGGGCGTGTTGTACAGCGCCTCCGTGCCACCGGAGCTCGTGGGCGCCTCCGGAACGGGCTCCGACGCGCTGGCCGAGGACGACACCGTCGACGCCGTCGAGATCGTGTCGTACTTTTCACGGTCCAGCGGTTGTTTCTGGATGGGATGAAGAAAAATACCCAGAGATCCAAAGAAAGTTAGACGCTTGGGTGGGAGAAGAGAAGAAAAGATACGCCATGACGTACGTTGGTGAGCAAAAAGTCGCGGTAGTGTTCCGAGCGGCGCGGGTCCGGAAAAGGCGACGTCGGGTCCCACGAGCAGAGCAAGTGGAGCCACAGCGTGAGCTCCTGTTGGCGCTTCTCGATGAACTCCTTGTTAAACGAGCCGAGGAATTTCTTGGGCGGGAGCGCCGGACACTTGAACCCATCGGCAGCGAGCTTCATGCACACAAGAGAATAACCCGATTAGTTCCCTTCTCGAGGACTAACCATATCTGTGAAGGATGGGGCGGTTAGCCCACGTACGCGGTCGTGGAAATCCTTGAACTCGTGGTAGCGGTGGTGGACCACGTACATGGCATTGTCAACCTGCACCTGCAGGTGGTAGACCGTGGTCTTCGAGCCGTTGTGGCTCACATTGTCATGGCCGACAATGCCCATGAACTTGGGCACCTTGGCGTCCTCCTTGATGCTCATAGCTGCCTAGATCTGTTGCTGATGGCGGCG